>JXCR01148245.1:214315-227859 GCA_002079205.1 Phalaenopsis hybrid cultivar
CTGCATTAGTCAGCCAAATAAAAATATAAAAAAAAAAAAGAACCAATTTTGAAGCCCACACTTCTTTTGAAATAATATTTAAAACAAGTGAACAAGTTCGTGAACAAGCTCTCAAGTGACTCTATTCTAACTCATTCATGAAAAATATTGTTTAAATGTTTATTTTTATGCTCAACGATCATTGTTTAATATGATTTTTTATTTTTCTCAACAAGTTGCTCATATAGAGCTTAAGTGAGGCTCAATTAAAACTCAAGGAGGGCTTGGTTATTTTATTAAGCAACCTGTTCATAAATAAGCTTGATAAGGCTGTATGTAAACCGAGCTCAAATTGAGCTCGAGTCGAGCTCAAACATGGTACTTATAAACGAGTTCGAACCCGAACAAAGTCCTAAAAGCTAGAAATGAGCTCAAAACAAGCTCAAACAAGTTAGAAATGAATGAGCTCGAGCCAACAACATCTGCTTGGCTCGCTTGGTTCATTTGTAGACCTACAAGAAAAAAATAGGATGTTTATTTTTTACTATCAAGTTTTATTTGTTGGGAAACATTAAAAAGCATAAATTTTTCAGGGTTTTAAGATGAGCACACAACTTTGTCAGGTCGATTTTCTCTTATTTTGTTTATCCAAAAGTAACTTGTGTGAACAATATGCATTGAAAATTCCGATCACAAACGTGTAGTCCTTTGTTACTATAAGAGCACAAAGAACAAATTTTTAGATAGACTGATGTTTTATTTCACGCAGCATAACACCACACATCGACAACACAGAACTATCAAATAAAATGATAAGTTTGGAAAGGATTATATGAGTAAAAGAAAATCATATTTTACTAAATTAGAAATAAAATAAACGAAGATTTACATACATGCCACTCAATTCTTGTGTACTTACATATCTAGCATCTAAACTCCAATTTTCACATTAATTAAAAGGAGCATTTCGCTTTCTAAAAGTTAAATAGTGGTATTTTTGTATGTGATATGAAAGCTTTAAGTGATAAAAAATGTAAAAAGAAAGTTTTGGTGTTAGATATGTAATACATAGGAATTAGGTGGCATATATGTAAAATGCCTATAAAAAAAAATTCAAAGTACTCTGTTACACATACCCTCTTTCAAGGTTTAGATCTAAGCGGTGTCCTGAAGTAACCTTGTCAATCTCATACCTGTTGAAGAAGATGGATCATAAATAGAAGGTATGGTCAGGTAAAACAGTTCAGAGAATAAATTCAAGTTTAAGGCAAAAAAAAAAAAAAAAAAAAAAAAAAAAAAAAAAANAGTTCGTGAACAAGCTCTCAAGTGACGCCATTCTAACTCGTTCATGAAAAATATTGTTTAAATGTTTATTTTTATGCTCGACGATCATTGTTTAATATGTTTTTTTATTTTTCTCAACAAGCTGCTCATATAGAGCTTAAGAGAGGCTCAATTAAAACTCAATGAGGGCTTGTTTATTTTATTAAGCAAGCTGTTCATAAATAAGCTTGATAAGGCTGTATGTAAACCGAGCTCAAATTGAGCGAGCTCGAGTCAAGCTCAAACGCGGTACTTATAAACGAGTTTGAACACGAACAGAGTCCTAAAACCTATAAATGAGCTCAAAACAAGCTCAAACAAGTTAGAAATGAATGAGCTCGAGCCAACAACATCTGCTTGGCTCGCNATGGTACTTATAAACGAGTTTGAACCCGAACAGAGTCCTAAAACCTATAAATGAGCTCAAAACAAGATCAAATAAGTTAGTAATGAATGAGCTCGAGCCAACAACATCTGCTTGGCTCGCTTGGTTCATTTGTAGACCTACAAGAAAAAAAAGGATGTTTATTTTTTACTATCAAGTTTTATTTCTTGGGAAACATTAAAGCATAAATTTTTCCCCGATTTAAGATGAGCACACAACTTTGTTAGGTCGATTTTCTCTTATTTTGTTTATCCAAAAGTAACTTGTGTGAACAATATGCATTGAAAATTCCAATCACATACGTGTAGTCCTTCGTTACTATAAGAGCACAAAGAACAAATTTATATGATAGAACGATGTTTTATTTCACGCAGCATAACACCACACATCCACAACACAGAACTACCAAATAAAATGATGATAAGTTTGCAAAGGATTATATGAGTAAAAGAAAATCATATTTTACTAAATTAGAAATAAAATAAACGAAGATTTACATACANGAAAAAAGGATGTTTATTTTTTACTATCAAGTTTTATTTGTTCGGAAACATTAAAGCATAAATTTTCCCCGATTTAAGATAGCACACAACTTTGTTAGGTCGATTTTCTCTTATCTTGTTTATCCAAAAGTAACTTGTGTGAACAATATGCACTGAAAATTCCGATCACATACGTGTAGTCCTTCGTTACTATAAGAGCAAAAAGAACAAATTTATATGATAGAACGATGTTTTATTTCACGCAACATAACACCACACATCGACAACACAGAACTACCAAATAAAATGATGATAAGTTTGCAAAGGATTATATAAGTAAAAGAAAATCATATTTTACTAAATTAGAAATAAAATAAACGAAGATTTACATACATGCCACTCAATTCTTGTGTACTTACATATCTAGCATCTAAACTCCAATTTTCACATTAATTAAAAGGAGCATTTCTCTTTCTAAAAGTTAAATAGTGGTATTTTTGTATGTGATATGAAAGATTTAAGTGATAAAAAATGTAAAAAGAAAGTTTAGGTGTTAGATGTGTAAATACATAGGAATTAGGTGGCATATATGTAAATGCCTATAAAAAAAATTCAAAGTACTCTGTTACACATACCCTCTTTCAAGGTTTAGATCTAAGCGGTGTCCCGAAGTAACCTTGTCAATCTCATACCTGTTGAAGAAGATGGATCATAAATAGAAGGTATGATCAGGCAAAACAGTTCAGAGAATAAATTCAAGTTTAAGGCAAAANTTATTTTTGTATGTGATATGAAAGATTTAAGTGATAAAAAATGTAAAAAGAACGTTTTAGTGTTAGATATGTAAATGCATAGGAATTAGGTGGCATATATGTAAATGCCTATAAAAAAAAATTCAAAGTACTCAGTTACACATACCCTCTTTCAAGGTTTAGATCTAAGCGTTGTCCTGAAGTAACCTTGTCAATCTCATACCTGTTGAAGATGGATCATAAATAGAAGGTATGATCAGGCAAAACAGTTCAGAGAATAAATTCAAGTTTAAGGAAAAAAAAAAAAAAAAAAACCTAAGCTCGCCACGCATCTTTTCGATGTCCACCTTGAGCTTTTCGGTTTCACGCTGGAGTAATGAAAAATGGCGCTCCTATACAAAGTGAGAATAATTAATAATTAGATATGAAAAAAAGAATGTCTGAGTGAAAGTTTACAACTAATCCTGACAGCGAAAAAACAAATAAACAAACAAATAGTAGCTCGATAACATACAAAGTAAGAAAGAACACAAAATTATACTGCAAACTGTTTGCAGGCTTCACGCACCCGAGTTCTGATATCTTTAGGAAACACTTAATTTGATATAAAATAGAAGGGTCCAAACAAAATAATGTGCTAGGANGGGAATGTCTGAGTGAAAGTTTACAACTAATCCTGAAAGCAAAAAAACAAACAAACAAACAAAAAGTAGCTCGATAACATACAAAGTAAGAAAGAACGCAAAATTATACTGCAAACCGTTCGCAGGCTTCACGCACCCAAGTTCTGATATCTTTAGGAAACACTTAATTTGATATAAAATAGAAGGGTCCAAACAAAATAATGTGCTAGGATTAATGTTCCAAAAGGCCACTACAATATCAACCTAAAGCATAAACAATATCAACCTAAAGCATATACAAAATATGAATGGGCCGTACAAGTTGTTTTTAATTCAGCAAAGTTTTTGTTAAGGAAAAAGATTATATACTGCTTTCTTTGGCATTTTATATTGACATTACAACGGTCATATTGACAAAATCATAACTTATGATTAAGATTAATGTAGCATGTTCTTATAGTTAAACACACTTGATTAAATATTGAAATATAATTGTAGTTAAGCTAATGTTAATTTTTTTTGTTATTGGTCCTTCAATATTTTAAGTGATGCATATGCTATTATAATTTTATTATGTGAATGAAGATATTGACATAAGTTGTTTTGATTTTACCTTTTAAATTGCTAATTTATAAGAGAAAATGTCGTGCACATGCCATGTTGTGACCTACTTGTATATATTTTGTCGTATCTTCATATTCATGTTGTCTATTTCTAGAATTAGTTTTATGCTTCATAGCTATTAAAAGAGAAAATTTTGAGATATCAAAATGGTTTTAACTGAATAGAAGAGAAATTAACTCGTTTAAATGTGATAAATTCAGGGTCAGCTAATCAGGTTAAAATGATTCTATACAAAAAAATTCATAAAAGAATAAATTACTTCGGTTCAAATTTTAACCATACTCACCCATCAGTGGAGACGTGCACCTGATAAAAAGTCGGAAGCTAGCTCGTTTATTATTCATTCCATTTAAATAAAAAATTGAAATTTTTGAACATTTTTTTTAACCTCACAAGTTAAATGAAACAAAATTGAACATAATCTAATTTTTTATTCATGTTCACAAACAAATCATTTGTTGTTCAGCAAGAAACATGTTAAAGTTTTGATATTAGATTCGATAATGGATGGTACATTGCATAATTATTTTTAAAAATCCAACTTATTTAAATACTTATTTAATACGGACACATTTTATACTTATTTATCAGATTAGGTTACTTTCTACTCTTTTTTAAATTTTTGACATATCATTTGTAATTGTCACTTTCAATCTCCATAGTTTGTTCGTTCGAGGTCATTAAAATTGGGAAAACATAAACATGTGTTAGGATTACACTAAAAATCAAAGCATTTGAAGGTGAACACATCTCTCCTCCAGTCTATGGGACAGTGAACACTATTTGTGAGTGCTCAACTTAGTCCTCAATGCATCTTCTATAATACACATCCATCAGGCCATCACAACCCACATCCCACATGTCCATGTTTTTAATCCTACTATTTTAGACATTGTAATGGTCCTCAAACCTCTGAAACTTCTCAATTCTCAGTTCCTTCTATTCATACTATCATCATATTTAGTTGGAGCTTGTTTAACTTATGACAAATAGTATGATACTATCTCAAAATTTATTAAATTGCGTGATTATTTAGACAGCTAAATTTATTTGTTCATATGATAAAATACAAGAAAATTCATTTAATAATCATTTGTTTACGAGTTTGACTATTAACTCATTTAAGTACTCGTCCGATTAATCTTGGCAAGCCAAGAACAAAGCAAGCTCAATTATTAATTGTTCTAAACAAATCAAGAATGAGCATATTCATGAAAGCTTAGTTCAAGCTCATGCCAAACATAAACGACATAATATATAGGGGCATAGGGGCATTTGCATGCATACCACCAGATTTCTATGCTTTTAAATAGTTAACACCTATATTTTAATTTTCATATATATACCACTCAAATCTTTCACATCGCGTTAAAATACCACCATTTCAACTTTTAAAAAGATAAATACACATATTCATGCATAGATAAGCAACATGTATGTAAAAGTTGAAGTTTAGGTTTTACATATGTAAATACATAAGAATTGAGTGGTATGTAAGCAAATCTTCCTATTAAATAGCCAAGCAAAGCCCCATGGTAAGCTTGACTCGATTATAGCCATATGCCTTGGCCAATAAATTTGAAAGCACAAATTCCCAGGACAAGAGGATTGCTTGTCCATCATGATTTGGACCTTCCAAATAACAATCAACAACATTCACTGCTACTTCAGTTTATATAAACTCATTAGAATCACAATCTGAATTTACATTTGTTATCATGAAATTGTACTCCATTCAATGGAAATGATAAAAGTCCAGGGTGAATCATAAATCAAAATATATAAATCTTTTGAAAATCTTTATTCCTCATATATGTGAAACTTCAAACAAATTGATCTATGGATCTCATCCTCACCGTATTCCAATCCATTTCCCGTTTTTCTATATAAAACTAATTTGTTTTTTCTTTCCCATAATCGCATCTTAATCGTTATGTAATCTTCCAAATAACTTTAAGTCTAAGCTCTGCATCAAAGAAAAGGAGGTTTTATATCATCATTAAAGCCATGCATCAAAGTTGATCTCATTTCGATAATAAAAGTTTGGGGTAGGAATTTGATCATCATTAGAGCAAATCATTCATCATTTTAGTTGAACATGGATATTTGATTATGAGGAAAATACGTCAAAATAGTTAAAAGATAATCCTGCACATCCCCAACTCCATAACGGGCAAAATAACCAAGCTTGAAAATTTCATAGCCAAAACAAAAGTCAAACCACATCTATAAGAAACATTCCAAGATCATAAACAATGAAGAATTCTTGAGCTAAGCGAGAAAAAGTTGAAACCTATAAATTCACTAATTTGAGTAGTTAAACAAATCTTAATGATACTGGAATTAACTTAACAGTGATAGAAAAATAAAATATCATTATTGAATTCAAAAACAGGAATAGAAATAGCAACAGACAAGACACAAATGCAACTAGAGGAGGGGATGGTTGGCGAGGGAATGAAAAGTGGTGGAAAAGACTGGTTGGGAAGCAGAAATAGCATGGAGACTGTTTCCTAGGTTCCGTACAGCAAACAAGCTGCCAGAATCGATGTGAAAGGGTTGTTCAGATCAGCAACAACCAAGGAGTGCCTGGGAAAGCAGGAACAGCAGTGGGCTGCTGTCCCATGGCCATTGGGATGAAGTATAACAGTAGCCGGAGCCCGTTTTGGAGAGTGGCAACAAGTAGGGTGCGGCGGTACAGCAAGAAAATAGCAGGTGTGCTGTTATCCGGATGGCAGCAACATTATGGAAGGCTGGGAAGCAGTCTAAACAGCGAGGCAAGCGAGGGAAGAGTGGCGGTAGTGAAGAGATGGATGCGTGGGCAGGCAAGTCGAGATAACTACCCCTCCGGACCGAGATACAGCGAGAGCACCACTCGGCCCTTAGCAGCGAAAAACCATCTCGGAACGAAATATAGTCGGAGCACCACTCAACTTTGGATACAACCCTAGAAGAGAAAAACTAAGACGCTGATAGGCGTCCTAACAAAAACACAAGCAAAACCTAACCCTTTAAATTCTAATACAATACATATATGAAAAAAGACTATAAAGAAAGGAAACAAAAGCTGAAAATATGCTAAAAAATAAAATATAACATAAAAAAAGCAATTCGGCAATGCAAACCCGCGTCAGCAGAACCCGCGGATCGTGGTATTCAAAACCGCGATAATGTTACCGCAATAACTTGTGCTCTGCATTAGGTTGGCCTCATTGAAGGTGACAGGTACATTGTAATCTACCGGTAAGTCGAGCCTATAAGTTTGTTATGCTAAAGCATGTCCTGATAGAATGCAAATTACCTCGGGTGACGGGTACATCACAATCTCATACTCTACAAGAATGCAAATTACCTCGGACTCACTCCCTTATATAATAACTACTATTAATTCAGTTGGAGTAGCACTCATGGGGTCAACTGGAATCGCCGGTGTCTCTGCCTCATTGGTTGGAAGTTGAGAATGCTCTCTAAAACCTTCATCTTTTCTTGGTTTACTATTTATTTTTTCAATTACTCCCGGATAAGTGAAGAGAACATTCTCCTGTTTGTGCAGTTTGATTCCATATGCTCGAATTGTGGCACTTGAAACACTTCCTGACTGGGACAGATTTCGGAATGTTGGTTGGCTCCACCTTTTCTCCATTCAGAATTAGTTTCTCCCCATGTAGAGTTGGCTTGAATGCTCTACTGGGTGGACTCTTGCTGCACGATCATGGGGTTAGACTCTACATGTGAAGTGTTGTGGTCATTTGATAATGTTGTTCCTTCACTTTTGAAGTTAGGGTTTGCACATCCAGACTGCTATGAAGTGATAGGTACTGGCACTGCATCTCCCATTTCAATTTGGACAAAGTTGTGATTTTATCTTTTCTCACATGATGGCGCGTGCTTCAAATTTTCCCACCAAAATAACGTACGTTTATTTACTGGCTAGTAGCTAGTTTCATCATTTTATCCTGTAGGATGTCTTGTACTTAAAAAAAAATTCACGATATGGAGCCACTCAATGAACTCGTCTGCATCTACATTGTCGTCAAAATGTGGCAAATCCACAATTACTTCAAATTTCTGATTTCTTAGATGTTTCTGGTCAAATCTTCGGGGTAAAGGTTCTTCATTCTTGAAATCTACATGGTGAAAGAGAATTGTTCCATTCCTTCAATCTAGCTAGTTACCGTTGTAGCAATGGGTGACTCATCGAATTGCCTCCTCTTGAACACGACAAACCTATATTGCAGTCGAAAGATTTCACGCTGCACATCAATCATAGAAGGTTCCTGGAATCCCCTTTGTGGATTTCTCATAAACGACATTGTAGCATTTCCTCCCATTCAGGTCTTTGACAATTATCTCTTTGGTGGCGTGATTAGGGTTTAGGAGTGGGTAGGTGGAAGGAGGTGTATAGGGGTGATGTAGTGTGGGGAAGAAAATTTTTGGGTGGGCGATTTGAAAAATCAGCAAAACAAAAGATCTTTGTGTTGAGGTGGGAATTGGGCATTGGTGGATGCTAGAAACCCAAGAATATGACTAGGATTAGACTAGCTCTGATACCAAATGATACTCAAATTAACCCAACAAATGATAGGAAAACCAAATATTATTGCTAAATTCAGAAATAGAGAAATACAATTACACAAACATAAATAGAAATAGAAATAGACATGATACAAACAAAACTAAAATTGTATCCCAAGAGTGGGGCTGATAGGTAAATGGTGAGTAGTGAAAAAAGATGGTTGGCAAGCAAAAAGAACAAGGAAAGAGCTTCCCAGGTTCTAGATAACAAATAAGCTGCCAGAATTGATGTAGGAGTGTTGTTCAGATCAGCAACCAAGGAACGGGTGGTGCAATGTGGCGACAACAAGGGATAAGGGAAGAAGCGGCTGGGAAGGAAGGAATAACAATAGGTCGTTGTCCCGGAGAATTGGGATGAAGTATAATAGCATCTGGAGCGGGTTTCGGGGAGTGGCAACGAGTAGGGGGCAGCGGGCAGCAAGAAAACAAAAGGTGTGTTTTTTTCCCATATGGTTGCAGTGATATGGATAGCTGGACAACGGTCGAAACAGCAGGCCAAGGAGGGAACGGTGATGACAGTAAAGAGATGGATGTGTGGGCAAGGAAAGTCGGAGATAAATACCCTCGGGAACGAAATATGGCCGAGCACCACTCACCCTTGGATGCAACCCTAGAGGAGGAAAATCAGGACGATGACAATTGTCCTGATAGAAACAAAAGCAAAAAACTGACCCTCCAAACACTAATATAGCACATATATTGGAAACGACAAAAAGAAAGGAAACAAAAGCTGAAAATTTTCTAAAAAAATAAAAATTAAAAAAAAAATGCAAATCGCCAATGCGAATCCGCATAGGCAAAATCCGCGGATAGCAGTATTCACAGAACCACAATAACTTGTAACCTGCGTCACTTAATCATACGAAACAAAGTAAAAAAAGGAATTAAACAAAAAACTATTTGCAAGCTGAAAATAATTAATAATCAAACAACAACTAGGCCAGGAATATGTTACGCCGGTCTAGAAGGGACAAGACGGGGCCCAAATGGCTTAGCTAAGCCGGTCAACTACCTGAGAAGAGTTTAGCCCCAAGTGGGGCCCGTTAATCTAATAATCATGTATGTAGGGAGAGGAATTAAGGGTGGTTTGGGGGAAAATTTTGAATGTGTTTTATTAGAGCTAGTCACCTAGGGTTTGGGTTATGTTTTGATTCCTATAGTTTATTCCTTTTGTCTTTTTATTCCTAGAGGTGTCTAGGATTTGTGGAGAGATGATCTACCTCTAGAATTATAGATCATCCCTTATATCTTGTTTGTTTGCTTTTGAATTAATACAATTAGTTCTAATTTGAAATTTTCCACCTAATGCTTGAAAATTATTTGTTGATTTTGGCTCCGGTTCATGTCAAATTGCTACTGGAGCAAGATCATAGAGAGATGATAGCAAGGAAAGTGAATGCTTTGGAAAAAGATTGGAAGGCGAAGTAGAGCAATTTAAACTCAAAATAGAACAAAAATTTCTCCATTGAAAATTGAGTCGAGAGCTTGGAAAAGATGATGAGGTGGCCTATTTAGATGCATTCAAGGCCACATCGACGGACCAATTTGCAAACACTAACCAAGCGTTGACCGAAGAATCCTTGGCAAAATCAAAAGGGAAAGAGATTGGAAGAGATGAACATGAGGAAAGCAAACACCATGAAAAAACCCCTTCTAGGGCTCTAATGGGGGTGAATTAGAAATTTTTGATGGAGAGGGTTGGACTGAAACATGGATAAGGGGTTATGCAAGGGGTGTAGAGGAGCACAAGGAAGGAAAGAGAGAAGCCATGATGGGGTATGACTATAATCAAAGGAGGGACTTTTACTCTAGATATGTGGGGGGACACCAAAGGGAGAAGAAATTGGGATGAAGATTCTAGAGTTAGGAAGTTGAAGATGTTAATCTTCGAGAGAAAATACACACATGGGTGGGTGTACTATGAAAAGTGATATTTCACAATGAATGGGCTACATGGGGAAAAGAGCTCATGGCGGCAAAATTATGTTTGGAGGGGAAGGCCCTAGCGTGGTTTCAGTGGTCAAATGCTATTACCTAATCTGCTTGTGGGAGGAATTTACAGATTGCTTATTAAAACGTTTCCAAGCCATTCGGGAATGAGACTTACACGAGAAATTTTTTGCTTTGACTCAGGAGGGGGTTATTATGGAATATAGGGAGAGATTTGAGTTATTATTGAGACGACGGGGGAAAATTTATAAAGCAATAATGGAGGAAAATTTCATTAAGGATCTAAAGCCCAACGTAAGTGCAACGCAATGATTGCTGGGACTGAGAATTAGAGGAGAAGATGGAGCTAGCCCAGATGGTGGAAGACAAAAACCAAATGGAGAAGACCGACAAAAAAAACACACAAAGATTCCACAAGAACACCTCGATAACTACGTCACTGAGGACCTAGACGGTGTCATTTCAGAAGGTGTCGAAGGAGATGAACATGGGGGCCTGTCCAAGGGTTAACTTAAAGGGCCTAACAGGGGCAGAGGTGCTGGAAAAAAGAGCAAAGAGATTATGTTTTCAATGCAATCAGAAATGAGCACTAGGCTACCAGTGCAAGGATCGCATGCTCCAAGTCCTTACAGTTCATGATGGGGAGGAGGCCATTATTGAAGAGTTGGAGGAAAAAGTTGTGGAGAGAGAGGAGCATTAGAATTGGATGTAGAAAATGTGTCCCTCAACTCAGTACTGGGATTTATTCCAAATCACATCATGAAGATGAAGGGACAAATCAAGGAGTAGCCAATAGTGGTGTTGGTGGATAGTGAGACCACCCGCAACTTTATCTCAAATCGGGTTTTGGATTCGTTGTGGTTGAAGTTGGTAGATATAAAAAAGCTTTGGGGTCATGATTAGGATAGGTAGGGTGAAAAAAGCAGATGGAAATACAAGAAATTGGTATCAATACTACAAGGCCTTCAAGTAGTACAAGAATTCCTTTCCTCGAACTTGCAAAGTACTGATGTGATTTTGGGAAATGGAAATCCCGTACTATGGAAAGTGGGGTGGATGGGAGAAAGATGGTGCTGATAGGGAATGCTAGCTTGTGAAGAATCATGGTCTCGGTCAAGATGATATGAGTAGGGTTGGACTATTTGGTGGAGTTGCAGAGTATAAAGAAACATAATCCTGATTTAGTAGAGTCCCGAGTGTGTTCAACAGCTTCTGCAACAATTCTCCAACATCATTCAACAACCTAGCAGGTTAACGCCGTCGAGGAAGCACGACCATGTCATTACGTTGAGGGAAGTTGTTCCTCTTATCAGTGTCAGATCGTACCACTATCCTCAAATTCAGATTGATGAAATAAAGAGGTTGATGAAAGGATTATCAGGCCCAGTGTGCATCTTTTTTCCAGTCCAATTCTATTGGTGAAGAAAAAGAATGGTAGCTGAAGATTATGTTTGGACTACAAGTCCCTAAATAAGGAAGTGTACTAGACAAGTTTCCTATTTTCGGGATTAAAAAAAGTGTTATATGAACTTTATGGAGCAGTTATCTTGGTGAAGAAAAAGTTGTTCACACAAGTCCCTAAAACATTGTATGCCAACTTAAATAAATGCTTATTTGGTGAAATACCTAGGGCATGTGATGACCAGGATGGGGGCGGCAACAAAGTAATCCACGAAATAGGTTAGTCTATGGACTAGCCTTAGAAGAGGAGCTTGAAGGAGTTGAGATGATTCTTAAGTCTCAACAGATGTTACCAAAAATTTGTGAGAGAGTATAGCACGATTGCATGGTCGCTAACATAGGAGCTGAAGAAATACAATTCCAAGTGGGTGGAAGGAGCGACAAGGGCCTTTGAATAGCTTAAGAGAGATATGACCAACATTCCAACATTAGCAGTTACAAACTTTAGTAGATCATTTGTGGTAGTGACACATGTCTGGATTGGAGGCAGTATTCATGTAGGACCATCCCTATTGCCTAATTTCAGTTAGGTGCTCATTGTTAGTGCGAGGCTCAAGTTTGCACACAGCAAAAATTGATAACTATTGTCTTAGTCATTCAGAATTGGCATCTATATTTGTTGGGGCGACACTTTATAGTCAAGGCATACCAGAGGAACTTGAAATATTTGTTGGAGCAAAGAATGGTGAATGAAGAGAATCAGAGTTGGCTGTCTAAGTTTATTGAATATGATTTTAAAATCCAGTATCACCTAGGAGTGGAGAATAAGGTTGTGGATGCAATATCGAGTAAGGTGGAGGAGCCCCAGCAGACAGCTTTATCAGTACCCCTACTCTTAGATTGGGAAGGCATGAGGCAAGAGAGTGAACATGATGAAGAGCTGAGGAAGATTAAGCTAGAGTTGCCACAGGATCCAAATAATCATCCAGGATATGTAGTGAGGGGACAACAACTACTCTATCAAGGACAATTCGTGTTACCGAAAACATCAAAGTACATCCTCAAGTTATTGTAGGAGTTTCACAACAACGCCATTGGGGGGCACTTAAAGGTACAAAAAACGTACCGTCGATTGTCGACAAAGCTATATTGAGAGGAGATGCGCAGAGATGTAGAGGACATGATCGCGACATACGATGTGTGCCAAGGACACAATTATTTGATTATGACGCAAAGAGGGATACTGCAACCTCAAGTTTTACCTAAGAAGGTTTGGGAGAAAGTGACAATGAATTTTATAGAGTTGCCACGAGAAATGGATTTACTGTGATGTTGGTGGTAGTGGATCGTTTGAGCAAATATGCACACTTCATTCAATTATGACACCCATACATTATTGTCTCAGTCGCTACTTTGTTCATACATAAAGTTGTTTGTTTGCATGGTGTTC
>JXCR01148245.1:235575-249654 GCA_002079205.1 Phalaenopsis hybrid cultivar
CATATAAGCATTTCACAGCTAATCCATTAGCTTAGCCACATTGGTTAACATAAATTCTAGACATTTGTGTTATATATTAGGAGTACATGCAACAGCAAAATCAGAAAATGAATTGCTCACATCTATCAAATTGATGAACATAATACACAAAGTCATTGTGTCAAGCTATGGCAAAGCTCATATTAGACAACATAATTAAATTAAGGTAAAACTAAAAGCAAATCCCTTATAAATTATATTTACACAAATTTCTATTTTGCAAAAGTACTCATAAAAACTTCATAACAAACAAAAGCTATCCCTTGCAACCTAGACAAATTAATGGCACTGAGAATACATATTGATATTATTGTAACGCTTCAATAAGTTTTATTTGCTTCTGCATTGCATAATCACTTCTAACGATACAGCTTTCAGGAGAAACCAAATGTTAGACGGCTTTTGCACCAAAGAAAATCTTTTTGTTTTTCATAAATCAATAATCAAAACAACAAGCACCATGCAATCTATATATATCAAACCTGTAAACTCTGTACTTCGGACTTGAATTTGGAGAGGTTGGCATCCTGAGCCATCTCACTCTGCAACCAAAACAACCCTCACCACATCAGTAACAACACATTCCACAACAAAAGCACAAAAAAAAGAAAGAAATGCAACTGAATCAAGCTCTCGCACCATCTTCATTCGCTCATTAGACACAAATGAATTCGACACCTTCTCTAAGCTATCATTCAGAACTTCTTTGATGGCCGCGGTTATGGCTTCCGCCTGATTGGAAGAAATGCCCTGACCCTCAAGTTTCCTCACCTGCCAAACCAACAACCACTTCTTCTCACAAGCAGTAGATCAAACACCTACTAGCCAACATACATGCTCCCTAAAATAAGCACAAAAAGAACAAAACTAGATGATGAAAGAAAACAAACCATGCAAAGAGTATCCACAATGAAAGCCCGCCTCCCATCCACACTCAACTTAACCCACTCAGACATCTCCCGAACTTGATTGTTCATAAATCCCGCCGCCGTTCTTCCTCCACGGCAAGCAACCAACGCTGCTGCCATCCAGCCTCCGCCAAAAAAAAAAGCAGAACCAGAAGTACAAAAAGAAGAAGAATCAACCGCCTGGAATCAAATCTCGGACCATAGAGCACAAGGTCAAATGAGGGCAATTCCGAATCTGATTTGCCTCGTGCAATTTATCGATGGGGGTAGGGGTGGCGGATCACAGACCGCGTTTCCCTGGTTCTTCTGACTTTTCGAGGAGTTCTTGCACGAGTAGAGTTATATAAAACTATTTAATATTTAATATACTTAAAATTGCAAATGAAAATTTACATAAATGCTACGTAAATCCTATGTATTTACATATTGAATAGCTAATACATATCATATTTTCTGTGCATGAAAGGGAAAAAACTTACGTACGTAAGATGTACACAGCGCTGCGTACATTTTTAAGGTTAAACGAGGGGTATAAGAGAGTTATATTCATGTTATACCCCCTTGTAACATTCATGTAGCATTCTGTAACTTATCTATAACCTATAAATAAATTTTTAATATATGAAAACAAAAGCGCGAAACTTATTTGTAGATTACATGTATGTTACAGAAGGTTACATAAAGGTTACAAGGTGATATAACGCGGATATAACTTCTTTATACCCTCTGTATAAGTTCCAAAACGTACACATCGCTGCGTACGTCTTACGCACGCAAATTTTTTCCACATGAAAGGGTGCAGTTCGATGGTATTTTCGATGTGAAATGAAAGATTTGATGGTGTAAATATTAAAAATAAAATTTAGGTGTTGGAGATGTAAATTCGTAAATATTGGGTGGCCGATATGTAAATGCAACCAATTATAGATGCAAATTTATTGAAGATTTTAAAATTTACATCACTTTTTCTTACCTGCAGTTATTTTATTTTTCTAATTTGTTTTTAAAATTTTTTACTATAACAATTAGTTGTTTGTATTACAATTATATTCTCTTTACAAAAAATAAATAAATAAGTCGGTTCTCAAGTATATTTAATTCATAAAATTTAGATTAAAATTCAAGTTCAAATATTATTAAGTTTTACAGATGCAAATTCAAAATTTTCTTGATCTTTTTGAATATTTGAATTATGCTTTGAACGGGTTAATAAGTTATCATTTATTAAAAAAGTAATTAATATATTTTATATTGTAAGAAACATAATAATGTATGATTAGACCAATACCTTTATCAGAGAAAATTAACAACCATGTAAGAAGGGAGTGAATTGAGTTGCTTAAAATTAATATTATTAAAAAAATTCAATTTTGAACGGTCTTCCAATCATTCAGTGTGATACGAGAAAACATCTAGAGATATTTGTTTAGAGTTTAGCTGTTGTTGATTGAAGAAACAGTTGTGAAGCTGCTGCTCAAAAAATTGTGATGGCTTTTACAAAAAAAAAAACTTATTGAAAAAGTCAGATTCTTGCAACCACCGCAGGTTGGAAAACTCAGCTTTCATCTTCTACTTTTCAAAACCACATGCAAAACATAGTTTTGTCAAAAAAAAAAAAAAAAATGTGGTGCGGCACCACACTGCCGCCCCAAACAGAGTATGAGGGGGTATTTGGTAATGCTTATTAACATAATTTATTATCGAATTTATGAAATCCAACCAAATATAAAAAAGTGCAAGTTCTGTAGTGTGCATCAACAAATATGATAGCATGAATCTTGTTAAAATTCAAATGGGTCTCGCTTATGAACACCATAAACAATGTATTTGGATAGTCAAAAGACTGAATAGAAGCACAATCAAATGAATGAATAGAAAACACCCAATCTAAAGAACAGTCATTCATGACCAGCTCCCTCAGTCAATTCCGGAACTCTTCACAAAGATGGTCAAATAGCACCCTGCATAACACATTTCTTATCATCTGAGAAGACCCCTTGTCTAAGGAGAATTGTCTGTCAAATTATGGTGATACACACTCTGCCTGACAGCCTAAATTCATCATAATGATAATACAACCTCAACTAAAGATTCTAATAAGAGGGCTGATCAATGAACTTTGAGTCGACCAAATGTCTCTCGGGCAACCAAAAGGTACTAACCTATCGAATGATAAGAATATCATTGAATGCTCCTCTTCAAGTAGTTATGAATATGAAATGGTGTTAATGATAGTTATGAATATGAAAGGTTGTCAAAGTCAGTTACCTATATAAAAAGTTGTCATAATAACTTGTAGTGTATCTATCAAAATAGTGACAAATATGTAATTTACACTAGATGCCCCTGAGATATGTAAATAGGGGGTCGTTTCAATAAAAAATGACTATCAAATTTTATGTATCAAGACACTTGTGTTACTGTGCATTCTCTTTCTCAATCTTCCTCTTTCTCCCTCTCTTTGTTTCACTTGTTCGTCCTACACTCTATACCTTGAGTGTGATCCAAAAGACATTTTGATTTAAAATCCTAATAGGTGTGGTGAGGGTGAAATCAAGCCACCGAAAAAAAAAGAGCACACCGTGGAGAAAGAACACTTCTGGGAGACTCTACAAACATGGAGTACATAAGGGAATTTGTACAATAGTAAATCCATTAAATTGGAGATCAAATAGACGGGCAAATGGTAGAATTGCCCCATTTGCTACTCGAGGGAAGGGCGCAAGCTCCCGAGGAGCAAATCCCTAGAGAAAATGAACTCAAACCCTGAGGCTTTCGAGCGGCTCAAAGGGCATAAAGAATTGAAGACTCACAATACTAGGATAGTGTTGGGTCTACGCCATTGGCCAGACAACAGTTTGGAAAAATAGAGGTCTATTATCAGACAAAGAATGAATACTTCTGGTAGATCTCTAATGTTGAGCAATCAGAGAAGTTCAAACTTCCTCCATTAGAATCGTGCAAGGGTCAAAGTGATCTAGCCGACCATATAGTCTCCTTTGAGCCCGATCGTCTGCCTTCTCAAAATATCTGACACACTGACATGTTGGTTATTCAACACCATGTTGAGGTATATGGCCTTCGGGTGATTTAATGGCCTCCTAATGGGGGTAATCACCTCCTTCACAAAATTCAAGATGATGTTCATGATGCAGTTTGTCAGCACCCAAAAGCCTTGTAAAAACTCATATGCCCTGTGGAAGATCAAGAAAGGATAGAACAAGAACCTTCATTTATAGGTTGCTCATTTTCAAAAAGAAATATTGGAAGTGTATGATCTGGAACCCGAAGTAGCACATGCAACCCTAGACCAAAGGCAAAGAAGCTAGTGATTTAAATATGCTCTGGGTTTACAACAACCCAATACTTTGGCGTAACTCCTAGAATTAGCCAATCATCAATTGCAGTTGAGGAGTATTTTCACTCATTTGTTTTTTTTCTTTTTTGTCTCTTTTTCTATGCGTTTTTAGTTTTTTTATTGTCATATAATTTCTTTTTTCTGAGTAAATCTCTCTTCTTGATCATATGGATAATCTAAAGAAAAGATGAATCAGAAAATACAGGATAAATGACAAAGATGAACAAAAAAAAGGATGTGGAGAACTTTCCTAAAGTAAACTTCCTGTGATAGCCCAAGTGCTTAAGTTCAAACAAGATCTGATAAAAAATTCCTTGGAACATATCCGCAAAGACCTTATGAAAGAAACCCACAACTAGAGAGTCAAGTGTATGCTTATTTTGGGGTTAATAGAAACTTCCAAAGGGGTGTATATCAATGGTTAATTACATCTTGGGGGATACTCAAGAATACTCTCAATTAAATGAATCTTGCTTACATTTAAATGACGACTAGTGAGAGGTGTCACAAAGTATGGTTATCTCACAGAAACATCCCAGTACTTTTAAAGCTCTCACCAATCCATACCGGCAGGGAGTGAGTCCCTGTCGATGAATTGGTCCTATGAAATAGCTGTGTTGACTCATAGGGTCCACACTATGCTTCCAAGGCCTAATTGAGCAATACGAGCAAAGGGTGAAACCCCGTATCCCAAATGGGCGGAGACCTATCCACGATCAGGGCCTATGAGACAACATCGGTGAATAGTTAAAGGGGCGACACGGCTCAAAGTGGGTAGCAAAGGAGATGTAGTGTAATCCTAATCGGGTAGAGATAACCATGTCAGGATACCACATATCTATTATTTTAGGCTATTATGAACCCAAGTTTACTTGGTCATGAAATTAGTCGACCAAACACAACTGTAGATCCTTTATGAGCAATCTGTTAATTGTGTCGTCCGAGGGGATCTTGGTAGCCTTAATGTTAAAAGAAGGAAAATCTAATCTTATAACCCTACATAGGTAGAAGGAGTAAAGGTGGGAGTTATACCTTCCAAAGTGGTGAGGAAGGCGCTGTAGTGAAAAGAGAAGGGAGGTACATATAAAAATCAGGAGATGCTCCCACAAATAACTTATTTCATATGGCGTTATTTCATGGTCAACCGACTATCCCGAGTTTTGATCTTACACCTTAAGTGCACTAGAGGACTACCTAAACATAAAAAACTTATGCTTGGCCAGTCGGGTTGGAGAAGCAATGGGACTTCTCCTCGGGATATGCAAAATGACGCAATGAGCTAATCAATCGTAATATGGAGGTTCTATTAATATGACAGAGGGATATAACCATGCATGCAACCCATTTAAAACTTGGCTCGAAGGGCATGCATAAAAGTAAAGCAATTTTGCAAAAAATTGAAATGTTTTAAACCAACATTTTAATTAATCTCAATCTTTAATTAAGCTTTTGCAAAAAACATATAATTTTATGCCCTAAAGAACCTAAATTATATGCATACCAAAAACAAAAAAGGGCGAAGCCAAGTCAATCACACTGTGCAAGTATAACAAGCAATGTATGAAAGAATAAAAGTCGGGTGTCGCTGAGCCTGCAACATATCCCAGAAATAGAAAAATACAGCTAAACACTGCATATACAAGCCTGGTTCTATTTCTATATAAATGGAATTTGGAATTAAGGTATGGGACACGATCAAGCAGCTCTGTCATGTGGTTCTGCCCGTCTAATGCCTCAAAACATGTGTTCGTACCTTATTTCTTATACATAATCTCCTAAGAACTCTTTACATATAAAAATTCAAAAAACAAAAGACGTGATATGCAAAATTGAGGGGTTAATATAGGTTAAAGTTGTGCAACGTGATGAGACATGCCTGACATGAGAAGAGTACATACAAGCAAGAGGTTAGCCTTAAATCATTACAGCTCCTACCTGTTGCACCAGACTATCTACAAGAAAACTGCCTCTAACATACTAGTGCACACGTCTTAAACACCAGCAAACACACAAAAATCACAAGAAAGAAATGTCTGGCTATGAAAAACAAACCAGCAGAGAACTATAGCCAAAACATTGAAAATACTACATAGCACCCTAGTCCTAGCCTAAAACACCATCTAGCGTATAATGTCCTAATCACAACATCTAGGTGTGTGTAGTGTAGGTGTAGGAAAAAAGATTGGTGTATGTTCCTACGGGAACGTCGTTTCTAACCCCCTATGAAGGATTCAAAGATTCTAAGGGGTGCCATTAAATGCTAGTTTTGTATAGATGAAAATTTTAAAATGTTGATATTACATATGGTCTAAGCTAAAGATGCAAGTAGTTTCAAAGTAGATTTTGAAAACATGTTGCATATGTAATAAAAAATATAAAATTTTCTTATATATATTTTCTTAAACTAGGTCCTAGGAGAGGAAAAACCTAAGTGGAACCTATTAGACCCATTAGAATCTTAGCACAACATATGTGTTTTAGTCACGGTGCGGTAGTTGGTATAGCCCACCGAGACATCCTTGTGGGCAATACACCGTAATGCATCATGGGCAGCAATGGGTCACTCAACTAGCGAGCCAGCCTCATCATCAAGGCAATTGAGAATGCACATGCAGATGCAAGGTGATCAAGTGCATCATGACTGCTCTAGCAAGTAGGAGCAATCAAAAGATATCAAACATTCATCATAACTATAAGGCGACAAATAAGAATGATGAATGCACTGACAATATCATGCATGTCACATAATAAAAGTGAAGTGGTGTTCTTCTCACTAGGGAGAATCACATGCCGTCCCAGTGGGAGACACATGAGTGTCGAAAGATGAGTGTGCAAGACCAGTGACTCGAAAAGATACCAAGCATGCAAGTCATAGACATAAAGGATGCTATGCAAGACAACATGCAAGCGTGCAAAGTGCTAGTGCAAACACGAGTAACATGATACACGGTGACATATGAGAATGTCAAGGAACTCACACAAAGTATCGTACCCAAAGGGGCATAAATACCCACTATGAGCATATAAGGCATATGATCACTGATGCATGACATAATATAAGTGTGAATGTACTGATGCATGCAAGATTAAACAAACATGCAATGATGTGACATTCAAATGCAATCGAGCGATATGATCAGACAAGGGGTGGCAAATCAATCGAGTCGATGAAAAGTGGTTGATAAATCTGATCAGGCCAGTGGCGACCAATTGATCAAATTGATGAAATGGGTTAATCGAGACGATTGGATCGGTGACGGCTGATCGGTCGAAGTGACTGGAGATGGTCGATCAACCTAGTGTGGGCAGCCGATCGATGAAGGATGACCGATCAATACGAGCAGGTCGGTGGTGGTCGATCAATCGAAAAGAACAAATATTGTCAATTAGGGCAGCGTGGGTGGCCGATCAGACGAACCAATAGGAGTGATCTATTAAACTGGCATATGTAGTCGATTGATGAGGGATGATCGATCGAGCTGGGGTGGTTAATCAATGAGAGATGCTCGACTAGGCCGGGTGGCGAATCGACAAAAAATGGTTGGTCCAATAAATTATACTAATGGCGTTCAATCGGTCAAATCAATGAAAATTGTCAATCAAGTTGATTGGACCGACGACAGCCGATCAATCAAGTCAATGAAAATAGACGGATGAACCAATTGGACTAATAACAGCCAATCGGTCAAACTTACAAAAATAGATCGAGTCAATCAAACTGACAATAGCCAGTCAATTGAGTCAATAAAGATGGTTAGATGAACTAATCAGACCGATGGCGGTCAATCGATCGAATCGATGAAAATAGTCAATCAAGTTGAGGGTGGCTAATAGAATGAATTGATGAAATTATTCGGATGAACCGATTAGACCGGTGGCGGTCGATCAATTGAACTGACAAAAATTATTGTTCGAGCCGATAAGACCGGTGGCGACTGATCAAACGAATCGACGAGGAAGGGTTGTTCAAATCAATGGCATGGACGGTCGATCGATGAAACAAAAAAAATGAGATTTTTATGAAATTTTAAAAATCATACATTGCACACAATGCAAATGAGCATAAAATGAGGCCCAATCAATTCTAACGTTGAACTCAGGTTCATCCTAGCAATCTCACAAGTAATCTAGGGTGAAATGATGGAGAGATGTACCAATGCCTTATTGCGCAAGGCAACAAGAGGCCCACCTCCATTTGTACGACACAAGGTGGGGAATCCTTCACTAAGAGTATTCCTAGCAATCGAAAAGATAAAGATTGAAGAAATGTCTTCATGTTCTTGGTTGATGAGTTTTAAACTTCCCTCTGGATAAAACCACTGTGACAAACGACAGGATTAGTATAACCCCATCTTTCAAATTTTATGGCTAGAAAAGAAAATGGTAGGTTTTGTTGTTTGAATTCATAGAGGGATTGAAAAGGCTCCTAATCCTATGGGGCTCCTCTCTAAGCACAAAATAACCCAACCAAAATCTTCTAACATCCAAACCTAGGGGCTTGTCGGTCGCCAATGCAGCTGTGTGCGGTTTAATTTAGCGTAATATAGTTTTTAGAAATTATGTATTTTAATTTTAAAAAATGGGGTCAAACTGATCCCATTGATTCCTATAGTTTGGATAATCGAGCTAACCACGAGTAATGTACCACCATGAAAGGTAATACAATACTTGATAATAAGATTAATTAAATAAACTATAGAAATAAATGACTTCCGTTTGATTTGCAAGTTTGCATGATGACCGACAGATTCCCCTATTTGATATGGGAGTCAAATAGGGTTTATTTTAAGTATGGGTTCTTTTAAGTTTCCTATAAGTGCAAGCCCCTATAGTTAATTACATCTTAAGAAAACGAATCACTTAAGAAAAACTTTCGATAAAAATCAGGAATCTTGTTTTTTCATGAGTTCAAAAGGAAGGGTTTTCGACGAACATGATTGTGAAGTTTTCAATAAGGATTGGTTCAAAAGTGAAAGATTTTGCTTTAAGAATCAAAGGAAGAAAAGTAAGGGAGATTATAGATCCAAAATAGGTTCTTGGTAATCCCCCAAACTATTCTAATATTTAGTTCAATTTAGGATGATATTAATTTAAGTTAACTCTTGTCAGTTTTATTAATTAGGACTTAGATTTGTATAATGATGATCTACACAAAAAGCCTAGAAAGATGTGAGGTTTTACGTTGAGTGACTACCTCAGAATCTTAAAACAAGTTAGGATATACTGCATATCGAGAATATGCAGGAGCCTAACAAAAGAGAGCTTTATGTCATAAAAGACAGCCTCAGAATCCTAAGGATTATTATTTAAACTAAAGAAAGGGTCTTGAACGAGCTGCCCACGAGGTCTGCTCCAAGTTCCATACTGAAATGTCTTCAGATATTCAAGTCTTCAGGTCCTCCAATCTTATTATTAAAAGTTTTATTTGTTTCGATAATTTTATAGTGAATTAATTAAATGGTAGTTCAAACCTAGGCCAATGCTAAGTTCACATAAGCTAAGTAATTCCCTGGTGTTATGATTTCTAGGTTTTCCCTAATCTAAACAACTTTTATTACTTTATTATTTATCCTTAACACATGCATTCTATTGTTTGATAAAAGCAATAAAAGAACATGCATTTAGATACATAAAGCAATAAATAGAACAAATAAAGAAACGATATTTTATCAAATTTTTATTAAATTTTTATTATTTAATTAGTGGTAACCCAGTCAAGATGTTTATGGCTCCATCGTCTCGGGTCGCCTGATGCTCTAGCTTACTTAGTCCGAAAGGTGGTTGCCCACCAGGACCGGAAGATTCTTGTCAACATCCACAGAATGCATCGTCCAAGGAATCTTCGTAAACTAGAACAAAAAGGGGTTTAAGTTGCGTTATGTGATCTTTGTGATTAAGATTTGATTAATTCTTGAATTACTTCATCAATTTTAGGGTTGGAATATTTTAGGTTATTTACATCTTGTTGTCGGATTTTAGGTGTTTTATTTTAGTTATTTTGGTTCACTTGTTATTAATTATGTGAAGTTGACGACTTCGAAGCTGACTTAACCTCAAATCATGCCTTAAAGCCTTGTTGTATTTGTTTTCGTTTAAGTTTAAGTTTTAATGTGTTTTATGTAAATTTTACCCCTCCCACTGTATTTTATTTTATTTCTTAATTGATGTTCAAGTTGAGGGGTTTAGTTTAACTTAGGCTTAAGGTTTTATCTAAAATGTTCTCATGTGTTCAATCTATGGGTTAGGTTCTTAACCTAAGGTTTAGGGTAGGTTTAGCTTAAGGTTAAACTATGATCAGGGTTGGATTAGGGTTAACTAACCTAAGGTTTAGGTTAACTAATCCAATTGGTTTAGATTTAACTAACCTATGGTTTAGGTTAGCTAATCCTATTGGTTTAGGGCTAACTAACCTAGGGTTTAGGTTAGCTAATCCTATTGGTTTAGGGTTAACTAACCTAGGGTTTAGGTTAACTAATTCTATTGATTTAGAGTAACTAACCCTAATGATTTAGGTTAAGGCTGACCTAAGATTAAGGTTTAGTTTAGGCTGAACATAATATGTAGGTTAGACTAAACTAAAGCTCATGTTGACTAACCTTAAAATCCAAGAAGTTTATTCTGAATTAACTAATAAGATGACTTAAATTTCAAATTTAAAATGGTCCAACTATTCCATTTGGACTCAGCTAAAGGTTAAGTCTTCCCAGACTAGAATTGGTTTAAAGACTGGCTGACCTAAAGCCCTAAATGACTAAAATTGGACTTAATGAGTGATTTGACTCAATTCTTATGTTGGCTGACTAGGTCTGTAATCAGGTTGAACAAGACCTAAAAAGAATTGGCTAGATTGAACTTAGGTTGAGCTTGGGTTAAGTGAACTTAGCCTAAATTAAACCTGAACCCTAATTAACGTGTTTTAATTATAAAAATTATTTTAAACATGATTTTTTAAAATTTTAAACCTCTGTCAATGGTCAAAAGTTCAATCAGAGAGAGTTTTACAATTTTTATATTTTTTATAATTTTTAATTTACATAAATATGTCGTTTCATTCAAAAATCAAAATACAAATATAGAGAAACTAAAATGTCTTTGAAAAATCAGAGCATCTTTCCTCAAGGCCATTTAATATTTCTGCCAAATTCATATTTTTTCCATGTGTATTTTAATTTTTATGATTTAAATACTCCAGAACTTCAAAAATTAATTTAAAAATTTTTTACTTAATGAAAAATTATGATTTTGGTTTTGAAAAATCTTTCTCCTTTTTCTGAGTTCATAGCGTCTTTTATTTTATTTTTTTGAGTTTTCTATAAAAAGTAATGTAATTTCAAAATTTAATTATAAATTTTGAAATAAAATAATAAAATAAACAAAACTGCCAGATCTCCCCCTTCCCTCACGCGACACTGACCAAGTGGAACCTGCCACGCACGAATGGAGGAGAGACGACGGTTGAAATTTCTCTGAGTCGTTTCTCCGCTGATTCTCAACGAAATTCTGCGTTCTTAGGCTTGTTTTGTTCAGCTCGAAGACTAGATCACATCCATACGGATACTTAAGTGTTTTGTGATCTATTCTTTAATCTGGAAGGGAGAGAAATTCGAGATTATTATTTCAAATTAAAAGATATACCTGAGCCTAAGAGGTTTGTCCTCAATTAAGTTTGAATAAGTAGGTCTTCCTGAGCTTATCCAACTCCTCGTGGAGTAGTTTTGACATAATTTTCACATCAAGTAGGAGGTTCGATGGAATTTAACTCGGTTTCGATTTTTCCGGCGACGTCGGCGTTTTTCCGGCGAGGGAGAAGAAATGAGAGCTGTTGTTGTATGTGTGGAGAAGGAATGAAGAGTGGGGCGTGCTGTAGTGGGTTGTCGTTGTTGTTAAGAAGTAGTGTGTTTTTATAGGAGGAAGAAAGTGAGAGTATGAGAGAGAGAGAGAGAGAGAGATTTTTTATTTTTATTTATCTATTATTTTTTTTTCTTTTATGGTGGCTGTAGGCGTGGGAGAGGGAGAGGGAGAGGGAGAGGGAGAGGGAGATATGANTGGGTCATTGGAGCAAAAATATGCAAAAAAGAGCGAATTTAGAGCGAAAATGACCAAAATGTGGAAATTTGAACTAGGCCGCCGACGACGCCCTCGACCACGCCAACGGCGAGTTTTTTCCGAGATTACATGATAAAATTCTTCAGAAGCCCGCCGACGGCGCCCTTGAGGCCGCCGACGGCAAGATCGACGGTTATGCCTACTCAAGCTTTGGATAAGGCCAAATTTTGAAGGGATGCTTAGGTAACTCTTGGGGAAAGCTCATTCACAACTTTAAAAGAAGATTTTGGTCGAAAATTAGAGAGGTCCTGGATGTTATAAAGGTCCCGGAGGTTAGAGAGATTCCAATAGTGTGTAACAATTGTAAGGATTTCTTCGAGAGATTGTAAGAGTGGAGGGAAAGTGAGAGATTTCTTCCTCCTTGCTACTTCGAAGGGAATTGCTTGTGTTGTAAAGAAAGGAAGAGATTCAGAGGAACTTCAAGGAGTGTTCTTGGGGAGAAATTAGAATTTTGTGTGTTGTAAAGAAAGAAAGAGATTCAGAGGAACTTCGAGGAGTTTGCTTGTGGAGGAATAAATTCTGTGTGCTGTAAAGAAAGGAAGAGATTCAGAGGAACTTCGAGGAGAGTTCTTGGGGAGAAAGAGATTGTAAGAGTGGAGGGAAAGTGAGAGATTTCTTCCTCCTTGCTGCTTTGAAGAGGAAATGTGTGTTGTAAGGAAAGGAAGAGATTCAGAGGAACTTCGAGGAGTTTTCTTGGAGAGAAATAGATTGTAAGAGTGGAGGGAAAGTGAGAGATTTCTTTCCGTAGAGTGTAACAATTGTGAGGAATTCTTCAAGAGATTGTAAGAGTGGAGGGAAAGTGAGAGATTTCTTCCTCCTTCCACTTCGAAGAAGAATTCTGTGTGCTGTAAAGAAAGAAAGAGATTCAGAGGAACTTCGAGGAGCAATATTATGAGGAATTCTTCGAGAAATTGTAAGAGTGGAGGGAAAGTGAGAGATTTCTTCCTCCTTGCTCGTTTCGAAGGGAATTGCTTGTGTTGTAAAGAAAGGAAGAGATTCAGAGGAACTTCAAGGAGTGTTCTTGGGGAGAAATTAGAATTTTGTGTGTTGTAAAGAAAGAAAGAGATTCAGAGGAACTTCGAGGAGTTTGCTTGTGGAGGAATAAATTCTGTGTGCTGTAAAGAAAGGAAGAGATTCAGAGGAACTTCGAGGAGAGTTCTTGGGGAGAAAGAGATTGTAAGAGTGGAGGGAAAGTGAGAGATTTCTTCCTCCTTGCTGCTTTGAAGAGGAAATGTGTGTTGTAAGGAAAGGAAGAGATTCAGAGGAACTTCGAGGAGTTTTCTTGGAGAGAAATCGTGCGATGTAAAGAAATGAAGAGATTCAGAGGAACTTCAAGGAGTGTTCTTGGGGAGAAATTTAGAATGTGCTGTAAAGAAAGGAAGAGATTTAGAGGAACTTCAAGGAGTTTGCTTGGGGAGAAATTAGAGATACTGTAAAGAAAGAAAGAGATTTAGAGGAACTTCGAGGAGTGTTCTTGGGGAGAACTTAGAGATCTTCGAGGAGTGTTCTTGGGGAGAAACTAGAGATAAGTTATTTACTTGTTGTAGTTTGTATGACTTTGATTTTATATATGAATTCCAAGTTTTGTTTTGTTTTCCCCATGAGATCTGAGTAGTTTTCTCTGTCTTTCTCCCTGTCTCGAGATTTGTGAAATGGTGATTTGAATTG
>JXCR01148246.1:4613-20144 GCA_002079205.1 Phalaenopsis hybrid cultivar
CATTTCTTGTGCACTTTGACTAATGAACCTCTTCCTCATGGTTTCTTCCTTCTTCTTCAAATTCTTCTCCCATGATAAACATTTTCTCTAAATCTCTCTCTTTCTTAGACTTTTAGGGCTAAAAATAATCCGGGGTGAAGTACATTTTCTCTAAATCTCACTTTCTCTTAGACTTTTAGAGCTAAAAATGATCTGGGGTGAAATTCCTTCACAAAACCTTTCTATTTATAGGCCTAAATCCTTCCAATAACTCCTAGACACATTTAGAAACTACCTTGACACGTTTTTACAAACAAATTGGTTGCTAAACCTTCTAGAATATTAATTTTGCACATGTGCTTAAACTACCACGCTTAAGCTCCAGATCTGACGCTTAAGCGCCAGTGCACATTTTTGTACTATTCAACTTAACATCCTAATTCTCATTCTAACGTGTCTTGGTCAATAAATAAAGTCTTAAAATCTTAACTAACACATAATAATTTCAAAAATACTACCCCAATTTTCTTAATCACACACAAAACAAAAATCAAAATAAAAATACTCTGATAACTATGGGTTGCCTCCCACAAAACGCATGGTTTTACGTAATCAGCCAGACGTAACCAGCGCTTATTTTGGTTGACCGAAAATCATTCCATCATTAAGTTTATTCTGATCCCCTATAAAATAAGGTTTCAGTCTATGTTCATTAACTTTAAATATTTTCTCAAACTTAGAATCTTTAATATCCACAGCTCCAAAAGAATAAACTTCTATCATAACAAATGGGCCCATCCACCTGGACTTATGTTTTCCTGGAAATAATTTTAACCTTGCATTATATAGCAAAAATTGTTGGCCTGGCTGAACATTTTTAGTAAGAATTGACAGCGACTTTATATATGCAAGAATTTATGAACCCAGATTTATACATTTATACTGATTTTGTAAAGTCACAATTTCAAACGCAAGTATACGTATCGCTCAAGTAAGACAGGGCTCTAGTGGAGTCTCGTTTATCGATCCCACAGGGAAGCAAGGTAAGAGGTCTTTAGTCAAATTCTAGTCTACTACAATTAGTCCTTCGTTTGGAATGTCGATTAAAATGATGTTTTATCTAGCAACTACTCCTAAATGCAAGTTTTAAATATAAAGATAGTAACTATAACTAAATGCAAATATTAATTCTAAAGATAACCCTTTTTTGAGGAATTAGTTTGGAGAATTTTGAGATAATAAAAACTAGTATTCTTATGCAATGAATTGGATAACGTAAAGGAATGAGATGCATTAAATATTGTATGTGCCAAATAGGAGCAATCTTATTCTTTACCCTTTGGTCCAGGCATAAAGAACATTGACTAATCCTATGCTTGTTTACTAAATCCGTGGCTAGGCTGGGAGGATACCGGCTCTCACTTTGGAGCTAACAAGTTCCCCTCACCTGAGGGCTAACATCTCCGCTTCAATACTCAAACAATAGGACCAAATTGGGGATTTTAGTCTGCCACCCTAAAATATCGAACTCTACGCCCATCAAAGTATATTTTCCTATTTATTTGGATTCAACTCCCATTAACTTAACCATCCATGAAATTTGAATGTGGTTCTACTTTGTTGAGAAATACACAGCCCTCTCGGGTCTTAATGAAATTACAATTAATTTTAACACTACAACAGACCTTTATTGTAATGAAAATAAAATGCAAGTAAAACCCATCACATTGATAATTAAATCTGCTTATAACATGCATCACAAAATCCTAAACATGACTTCTACTCATTACAAAAGAAAAGTAAAATGAAAAAAACTATATAATCTTCTCATACCATTATTTCCAAACAAGAAGTGAGAGTGAAAGAAGCCCATCACATAGCACAAAGAAATCACAACAGAAACTTCATTTAACCAAAGCAAATCCACTAGATAAGTTTTTACAAAAATTAAAAGATAATGAAGAACACAATACTTAGCGTTTTCCCTTTGAAAGAAAGACAAATATCTCTCTCACAAAGTCTCCCGCCGATCCATGCAATGCTAAAACATCTCCTTACAAATTCTGTCAAAATCTCCTCTACAATCTCTCCAGAATGGTAGAAATCTACATTTCTACTCCTATTCTAAAAACCCTAAACATTCTCCACACTTTTTTTAACATTCCTCTCACAAAAATCCCCCTTTTTCTAACTTAAACGCGTTCTTTTAAAGGATAGGGACGAAGTTTAAAGAGTTGCCACAAGAATCTTTCAAAAAGTGTCCAAATACGTTGAATTTTGACCCATAACCGTCCCGGGCGCCGTCGGCGGGCTCGAGGGCGCTTTCGGTGAGCTTTTCTGTCATTTTTTTGGTCTTCTCAGGTAAATCTCGCCGTCGGCGCCGTTTTGGCGCCATCGGCGGACAGACTGCGCGACTCCATCGTTTTGCTCTGTTTGACTCCATTTTAGCTCCGTTTCGCCCCATTTCAGTTGTGTTGTGTTCCTAACAGATAGCCCTACAAAATAAGCATGAAAAACCTTCCTTTAAAGTGTAATATCATTCAAAAATATGCAAGATGCGTAAAAGAGATTAAGCATCGAAAGATATCGAAAGGTGACAGGGCAAAATTTCATTTCTTGCTCATTTTTGCTCCAAATTGCACCGTTTTTGCATCTTTTTCTCCAAAAGTCCATAATTCATTATACCAGTAACAAAATATCAAAAATACCCTTCTTTGAAGTGCAATATCATCAAAATCAGTGTAAAATAGGTATAAAAATCTCAATATATTTTTCTTTGGTCAAAATGCCCCAAACTTAACTATTACTTGTCCTCAAGTAATTTTAGTACTACATAAAAGTTATAATCTATTGTAGTAAAGTTTTAATTCAGAAATACTATAAGTTTGATTTAAGTAAATATCATAGTGAGATTTTCTGAAAAAATTAAAGTAATTAAATTAACTCTGTAGGTATAGGATTATCTAGTCATCAAGTTTAAGAGTTCTAGTTTTCTATTCATTTCAAGAATGACTATATGTTGTAATATCAAGTCACTTAGAATATTCAAATACTCTTCTATTCATTTCAAGAATGACTATATGTTGCAATATTAAGTCACTTAGAATATTCAAATGATAAGAATTCATGAGAACACTACTAGTAAAAGATGCTTATCCATAAATATATGTTTATGAATTTATTTAGGTTTTCCCTTTAGGTAGGTCTAGTGAAGCCAATTTTTGATTAGGCATCTCCTCAAGCTTCTCCTCACTTTTATATTTTTTTCTTTCTTTTTCTTTTATCTTTTTCATTTGGATTGCTTTCAATCCTATATATTTTTCTTTTCTTTTTAAGGATTGTTGTCAATCCTTATTTTTTTTCCTTTTTCAAGTGAGGATTACTATATCTGGATAACCTTTATGATTTTGAACATCACATTTCTTTCCCTAAATTTGAAACTCAAAGCATTTCTTTACCTTATAAATATTTCATAACTTTTACATCATTGAGCCCCAATCTTTTTTTCTCAAATGAATTCCAAGATTCTTAATACTTCAAAATATAGTTCCATTTACTTTAAATAGTTAACTATAGCTTTATTCTCTTATACTAATTATCTTTATCTACAAAATTAATTTTCATTACAAAAATATTTCTTTAAATCTATCATAATATTTAAATATCTACAAAATATAGTTCTCTGAATTAAATTCACTAAATAAAATCATATTAATAATTTTTCAGAATATTTAAATTGAGAATATCTAATAGTTAATCTTTTTCTTCCCTCCCCCAAACTTGCATTTTTAAATATTTTGCAATTAATTCTATAAAATATAGCAGAAAGAAAAAGTAAAAATTAATTCTACTTACTACTACAATATCCTATCAAATTTATATGCATGCATAATCAAGATAGAATGACAACAAGAGTAAGTAAATTAAGTCTAAAACATGCTTGCAATAATATTAAACTAAAAGGAAGTACATTCAATTTAAAATTTCATTTTTCTTCCTACCCCCAAACTTGATTTTTAGCATGTATAACATTTAGTTCAGAAAATATGAGTAAGAAGAAAAACAGTTTAAAAATTCTATCTACCACAAATTTTTATCAAAAACATCTACAATTATTTATTAGGATAGAAAACATGTAGTAGAAAGTTAATCTAAACTAAACATGTCAGAATGAAATTAACTAAAAAAAGTTCTAACTAGCATAACATGTATCAGCATTGAAATATAAAAACGTTCTTCAATTCTTATAAATTGTAACACAAACACAAACACACAAACAAGATAAATGAGGTCAATTCTTCCTCCATCTCATCGCATCTCACTAACTTACTACCAATTTCTAACGGAATCTCTACACAAATATATTGGGTGCTTATAAATGATTTTATAGATTCTAATCCCAAAGATAAGATTATCCCCGATATATTGGTTCTCGAGCACCAACACGGACATCACCATATCCCAATAATTAAGCACCTCTATCAATTATAAGATAGTTTAAGATCATCCATAAGTTACTCATCTAATAGGTTCACAACTCCTATCAAATGAAAACAAAGTAGAAGAAATAAAGTAACAAAATTGAGATGGAACTATCACTGTAAAAATTCATTATGTCCTTTGTAAAACTCAAGTCAGGGTGAGACCTGAGTTGTAGTGGACTTGTCAATCCAACTACTACAAGATAACATACAAGTCTAACCATAATAAAAATTTAATGAATAATCTCCCTCATGACACAAAAAAAGCAAATCAAAGCACTAACAATCCAAACATCTACCAATATCAAGCAAACAGATCAATCCACACTAAAGCAAACACAATACAACACTAACAATCATGCTCTTAAGCATACTAAATCAAACCACATAGATAACTATGGGTTGTCTCGCATAAAGCGCTTTATTAACGTCACTAGTCCAACAAATAATTCCACCTGGATCAAAATTCCAATTAAGTAATCTTTGATCAATAGCCCAATTTTTTTCAGATCCAGGGATTCCTGCAAAGTCCTTAAATTTAAATTTTTCATTCAGCTCTTCCTTTTCATATGTATTCATATCCTTGTCCTCATATTTCTTTCTAGATCCAATATTCTTCTAGTAATTTTCTTAAATTGCTTATTAATATCATTTTTGAAATTTATAAGAAATGGATCTTTATATGATACTTCATGATCTCCCAAATTTTAGATCAAGTTATCTCTAGATAATTCAGATTCTAGATCAATATCTTCTATGTTACTCTTCTGTTTCAAATTATCTTCCAATTCTTTAGAAATTTCTTCCATTTATTTTTCAATTTCCTTGTCCTTATCTCTCAACTCAAAGCTCTTTTGAAACAAATCATCGAATTCTCTTCTAAATATCATTTCAACAATTTTAAATTGCTCATAATTCATTTCCTTAGGATTTATCTCAGAGTCACTAGGTAAAATCTCTGGGGGTAACTATTAATTGCATTAATAATCTGCCCCAGCATCAGAATCTCATTCATTTTGTTTGTATACCACTGAATATGCCATTCAGTGACTTTGAACAACAAAAATATTCGTAGGTTTGCAGTTCTCTTCCATATGAATTCTATGCATACAAATTGAATGACTGGTTCCTTTAATATCAACAATTGCCATCCACAGGCTTTCTTAAAATTTTTCAAAATTTTCATCAACCGTTCTTCTTCTTCCATCATTAATTTTGAGGAATTATAACTGGTATTGTAGAGGAATCTCCTAAAAAGGCATATTTTAAATGTTCAAGAAGTAACTTCAACTCAAGTTCTGAAGGTTTTTCAATTGATGGACAAAAAGATTTATGCTTGTCTATCGTGTCAAAAATTTTAAAACTTTCTCGAACATAGTTTGAATCTTCCTTAAAAAGTTCTTCACATTGATCTAATTACTCTACTTGCTCGTGTTCTAAATCTTTTTCTTCTTATTTTTCTTCTAAAGTTGTTTTGAAATGACATTCACTTAGATATCTTATAACATTCATCTCATAACACTCATCATCTTTACTTTTTGCAGGATATTTCATTGATATTGAAATATTGAAAGTAACAATTTAATCATTGACGCACATTGTTAATTCTCCTTTCTGCACATCTATCATTGCTCTTCCTGAGGCTAGGAAAGGTCTCACCAAAATGATAGGTATCTCTTTATCTTCCTCCATATTTAGCGCAATGAAATCAATAGGAAAGATAAATTGATCCACCTTCACTAGGACATCTTCTATAACTCTTTTAGGGTATGTTATTGAACGATCTGCTAACTACAGAGTTACAGTAGTAGAGGTTATTTCTCCTAATCCCAATCTTTTTAATATTAATAATTATATAAGGTTAATGCTTGCACCTAAATAACATAAAGCTTTCCCATAAAATCTGTCTCCAATTACAACAGTCTCATTATCTTTTCAGGAAGCTTTTTCTGAATTATAGTACTACACTCCTCACTAAGTACAACAGTCTCATTATCTTCAAATTTCCTTTTCCCATTGAGAATATCCTACATAAACTTTACATAGCTTGTCATTTGTTCTAAGGCTTCAACAAATGGAAAATTAATTGTAAGCTTTTTAAATATTTTTAAAAATTTTGAAAATTGCTTATCTAACTTTTGTTGATGAAGTCTTTGAGGAAATTGTGGTGATGGTTTTTCTAAACAAATTTTTAGTGGAGAAATAGGTCTTTTAGAATCTTTTGGAGTGTCCTCTTTTGATTCTTCAATTTCTTCTCTCTTTACTTCAAATTCTTTTTGAACCCTACCTTCCAACTCTCTTCTGCTTCTAAATTGAACGACTTCTACTTGCTATTTATTCTGGTCTTTTGGATTTGATTCAGTATTACTAGGAAGTGTTCCTTGGGATCTATTACTTAATGAACTTTGTATTTGCCCAAGTTGATTCTCAATATTTTTAATATTAGCTCCTTGACTTTGTAATTGATTTCTCATTTGTAACACCACTTCTTCTATAGACAACTTCAATATTTCTAATTGTAGCTCCTTGACTTTATAACTGATTTCCCATTTGTAACACCACTTCTTCTATAGACAACTTCTTCTCCTTAAATGTGTATTACTATTGAAACCTGGAGTTTAAGTAGATCTATAATTATTATTTCCTTGATTGTTCATGTTTCCCAATGAGTTTATTTGGTTGTTCCCTCATTGATTATTACCACCCGAATTTTTGTTCCTGTTAAAGTTGGGATGGTTTTTCCAACCTGAGTTATAATAATTTGAATATGGGTTATTCTGGTTATTATTTATGGCATTAAAGATATATAATGATGCTTGAGAATCGACCATTTGGCCTAATGAATTTTCTTGAATCATGGAAATTGGTTGAGAAAAATTCATTCCAAATTTGTCCAACTTCCTTGAAATTGCAGCAACTTGATTTGATAACATAGTAAATGCATCAGTTTCATGAATATTGGCTACTTTCTTAGGATTCACCCTCTCAAAGGCCATTGATAATTATTGGTAGCCATTTCTTCAATTAAAGCATAGGCATTATTAAATGGTTTTGACATCAATGAACCACTAGCAGAGACATCGATAATTGATCTAAGAGACACAACTAATCCATTATAAAAAGTTTAAATTATTAACTAATATGGTAAAGTTGGTGTGGACACTTTCTTAAGAGTTCTTTAAATCTTTATCATGCTTCATAAATAGATTCCCCTTTAAACTGATTAAAAGATGTAATATCATTTCTAAGCTTTGCAGTTTTTTATGGTGAAAAATATTTAGCAAGGAATTTTTGTGCTAAATCACCCTAAGTTCTGATAGATCCAAGTGCTAACGAATTCAACCACATCTTAGCTTTATCCCTCAATGAGAAAGGAAATAACCTAAGTCTTATGGCATCATATGATACACCATCATATTTAAATGTAGCGCACAATTCTAAAAAAATTAGCAAGATGTAAATTTAGATCTTCAGTTGGTGATCCCCCAAACTGATTATTTAATACCATTTAGAGAATAGCAGGTTTAAGCTCAAATGAATTAGCCACTACAGTAGGTTTTTGAATACTACAATGAAGGTTGACATAGTCTCTTAAAGGTCTAAACTCTTAATGAATTTCAGCATTTTGATCATTTTAGTTTCCCATTTCTATAATTTTTTTGAATTTTTAAAGATTTTTAATTTTTTTTGGATTTTTTTGATTTTTCTAATAGTTATCTCTAATTCTGAATCGTAGGACACTAGTGCTTCAGAACCTGAACTACGCATACACTAACATAAAAAAAATAAAACTAAACACACATAAAATAAAATACAATAACTTAAAGTTTAAATAAGACTTTCTAAAAATAGAAGTTTGCTTTTAAATTAATAGATTATTTACAATTTTCACTTCACTTCCCCAACAAAGGCGCCAAAAACTTGATCCCCGATAACTGCTTATATGCAATAGTATAACAATAATCCTGATTATATTTTTCACTTATATTTCCTTATTTCGCAACAAAACTAAAAACTTGATCCTGAAGAAAAATAAGAATTTAACTTTTAATTTATATATATTGGGATACTACGGCAAGTATACGTATCTTTACAAAGTAATATAGAACTATTCTATTAAGGCCTGAATATCAAACCCACAGGGAAAATATGCAATATGCACTTTTTGGAAAACTTTCTATTTTTAAAAAGATAATTATTTAAACTAAAGACATTTTTGTAGTAAAGAAAGTTTAAATATTTTTTGTAATTTTAATATTTTGATAAAAACAGTACAAACTTAAAAAGATAACTTGAGTTTTTGTAGAAAACACTAAGTATGAAAATATCTTTCTCCTTATCATGAATCAGTAATAAATATAAAAATTTTGTTGTTGAAATATGCATATTGTGTTGTGCCAAATAGGAGGAATAATATTCTTTACCCTTACTAGAGATGGTATAAAGAACATTGGTTAATTTAAAGTTTAAATAGTTCTGAAGACTAGCTAGGCAGGGAAGATACTAGCTCTCACTCTAGAGTTCCCTCAATTCCCTCCACCTCGGGGCTAACATCTCGTATCAGAACCTAAAATAATAAACTAAATTGGCAGCTTTAACCTGTCACTTTAAATTCCTCTAACTCTACAACCTTCAATGGTAATTTTTCTATTTATTTGCACTCAATCATATGAACTACATTCTCATTCATACAACCTCATGTGATTCTTTCTAATTATTAACTGAGACAATACCAGCCCGGTTCTTACATGTTCTTACAACAAATTCTAACATCTGGATTGGTCAAATCAAGAATTAAATGAAGTACATGGATTTAAATCATCACAACTTCTTCCAACATTAAAGATCAATACTCTCTACAACTTCCATCCAAAACATAATTACTTATCATTTTAAGAAGAATGATAAAGAAAACTACTTAGCTCATCTAAAACTTAATTACTTATCATTTTAAGAAGAAAGATAAAGAAAACTAATCAGACTCCATTCACAAAACTTAATTACTTATCATTTTAAGAAGAAAGATAAAGAAAACTACTCAAAGTCCATGGAGAAAACAAAACCAGTTAATTATTTATCATTTTAAGAAGGAAGATAAGGAAAACTACTCAGAATCCATGGAGAAAATAAAATCATACTTTAGTTTAAAAGTAGAAATCATTGTCAAACCAACAATAAGTTTCAATTAAAACCAAAAGTAGTCTAAAATAAAAGATAAAAAACTTATTTCAAGTCCTCCACCAAACTCTTGAAGTTCCTTTGAGTCTCTTTTCTTTTACAACACTCTCAATATAAAACTAAAATAAAAAAAAGGATAAATACATGGTGCCGAAAATCTCTCCAACTAACTCCCCAAATTTTGAACTTTCAAAACTTTCCCAGTACTTTCAGGACCTCTTTCAAAGTCCCAATCTTCATTCTTTTATACTTCTCCAAAAGGTGCCTTGGTATCTCTTTCAAAATTTTTCTTGATTTGATGTATTTTCCCAAGAGATGCATCATTTTGCAATAATTTTTGTCCATGGTGGTTGTAACCACCTATTCAGCCAATAGGTGCCTCAAAAATTTCTTCAAAATTCACAAAAATCAAATTTACTTATCCAATAACTGCCATTGGTGCTTAAGCGTGGGGCCTCTGGCTCTTAGGCGTGGCCTTCTCTCTTTACCCGGTGCTTAAGTGTCGGATCTGGTACAGACGCCAAAACACTTTTGCACACTTTCACCTATTTGCTCCAAATTTGATCATTTTTCACTCCTTTAAGCAATTTTCATCTTTTTACCTGTATTTGAAAGAAAAACACAAAAATACATTTCATTAAAGTGCAATATCTCAATAAATAGGTATAAAAATGTGTCTAAAAATACTATATATTTTAGGCGTATCACCAATCAAGTAGAAATTTTGGGGTTATGAAGTACAATTGGGTGGAATTTGAAATTTGGGGCAAAATTGGGGGTTTTGGTCCAAGTTGAATTTGAATGAGATTGAAGCTTGGCCAAGGCTAATTGATTTGAGGGGGTGTTTTAAGGAGTTTAGGATTCAAAATTGTGGCAATTTGATAGATTTGGGGGTTCAATTTGGTGAAATTTTGGCTTAGGGTAACATTGGGGATTTTGAATTGGGCTTAGGATTTAGATTTGAAATTGTGTCCAATTGAACTTATATTTGGTCTTAATTAATTTTATGCATGATGAATTTGACTTTAGAATTGATATTGAGGAAATTTGGGATCAAATTAATGGACATTGGGGGTGAATTGAGGTAATTGTATCTTTAAAGACAATATGATGCTTTTGGTCAAAATTTGTCAAATTTATCAAATTGGGCAGAATGGAGTGGTTCAAATTGGTTTTGTGGACATTTTAAATGATTTTGAAGGTTTTAGGAGAGTTTGGGTCACCATGGGTATTTTTATAATTTTGGTAAAATCAAAGGTATTTTAGTAATTTTGAAAATTTTGGGGTATTTTGGGCATTTTAAGTGGTCTCACATGGTTTGAAATGATTTTTGGACAAAATTGTGTATTTTGGGTAATTTTTGGGATTTTGGTCAAAATTAGGGTTTCAATGAGAGTTTGGTAAATTGGGTAGGTTTTGGGGCAAAAGGCTAAATTGGGTATTTTAGTAAGATTGGGGTTGTCAACTACACAACCACCCTACTTGAGCCACAAACCAATAAAATTCCCTACTTTAGGTCCTCCATGTACAGGTCTCAGTTAAACCCTAAACTAGGGCTAGTGACTTAGGGGACCATCTACATGAGTTTCCCAAAACGTTAAGGGACCAACTAAGCATATTTGACTAAAAGCCTGAGGTTGTGAGTGTAAGTGGGTGGTATCAAGTGTGTGTGTGTGTGTGTGAAACTAACTAAGGCCACACCACCCAAGGCCCACCCTAAGGCCAAACAACTCTATGGGGACTCCTTTTGAGCTCCCCCATACTGGCCCCACCTACTAAATGTTAAAGTTTAGGACCAATATGTGGAACTTCAAATTGAGCAAAGATGACTTTAGAGTTTCTAATGGTGAGTCCTTTACTAGTCCTTTAGGAATAGTCAACAAGAAAGTCCTATGGCTAGACCTTAGGCTACTAAGGAGAAAACTAGACCTCAACCAAAAGCGAGGTCAACACTATCTTGTTTTCTTTTTTCCAATAAACACACAAAAATAGACTCTAAAAATACTTTCACTCACACACCAACACGTCACACACTAAGATTCAAGTCTCCCACCAAAAGTTCTTTAACAACAATAACTATTTTTGACCAGCCAATGGCTCTGTAAAATAGAGTTATCAAAATCACTAAGAGTCATTTCAATCACCTCTTGAAAATTCATCCAAATTCAATGTCAAAAGTTCCAAACCACTTCTGGTGCCCAATTGTGGCGCCTAGGTGCCAGCCTTATAAAAACCTAAATTAACTACTTGGGGCCTAGGCGCAAGATCCTAGCTTCTAGGCGCCAAGTCAATTTTTTGTTCCTTAGCACGATTTGTCCCTTTTTTGCTCCATTTTTGCTTCTTTTGCTCTTAAACTCCATTTCTTGTACCTGAAATAAAAAATACACAAAATGACTTTCATTAAAGCTCAATATCCTTAAAAATGAGCATAAAATGTACATATAAAAGTAGGTAATTGTAAGGTGTGTCAGTGTGTTTGGTTGGAGGTTGTGGTAAATATGAAAAAACTTACAACGAGGATTCACGAGCTTGAGTTAGGATCCAATCAAACGAGCCATTGACAAGTCGAAAAAATAGTGTGTCAAATGATTAGAGGTAAAAATTTATAAAAAGTCTTGTTCTTCACATTTTTTCAGTTACATCATCATTTCATTCATCCTTTAATTTGTAGGTGCATAATGCCAAAATTTTAAATTAGGCAACATTGATCCTAAGCGTGACAAAAATTTGGATCATATGTTTGGTGGAGTAATAGCCAAAGGTGGTCATGCATGGGCCCCAAGCAAGAGGGAGTTTGCTGGCATAGTGAAGTACGTATTTACAGAGAAAACAACAAACTCTAATGAAAGCCCTAACCTTATTCTTAATGAAGTTGAATCTACTAGTTGATCCAAAAAACCTTGGGTTGAGAAAAGGAAAAAAGTGGGTTCGATTTTCTTTAGAAGCTAAATTTCACACTTAGTTGTTTCATGCACCAATGACCCTAGCACATCACAAGCAACTTCTATTCAACTAATCATGTGAATTATGGATGTAACTCCAGAAATTCATGAGAACATGTTGTTTTACTTGTTATTTATTAAATTTCTTGAAGACCTGAACAATTATATGTTTTTTTTAATTGCTTTATGTGCCAAATGTAGTGAAAAAGCTTAATTTTTCTTATATTGAAGGTTTATGGAACAATGTAAATGTTGAATTTCAAATGACGACGAATTATCTCGTGAAATTAATCATTTGTATTTTAAAAATAACATTATGATAATATTAATTGTTATTTTAATTTTTATTTTAATTTTTGGTTATTGTGTTACTCACTTTTTTTTGAGGTGTCAGTTTTTTTCTTTAATATTCAAACTCAATATATGTTTTCATGTATCAAATATTCAATCATGACTGATTTTATTATAAATAACATTAAAGTATAGAGGAAGAAAGATCATTTATGTATAAATAACTGCACAATAGTTGCTGCAAAACTGGACAGAACAAACAGTCACATAAATTTCTCACAATAGTTTCTGCGTAAAAGCTTTCGAGTATAGTTGATTTTTTAGGCTACAATTGCCCCAAATAGACCTGATTTTTATTTTATTTTTTTGTAATCAGAATAATGTTAATTTTGAATTTAAAATAATTCTCATTAAAATACTTTTAAAAACAAAAATTTTACATTCACATTTTAAATAAATGAAGTTAAACCTTTCCGTTTTCAAAGTACATTCTCACCAGGCCTGCTGAAGTGCATCACATTAAGGATCACTTTAAAAATTAACGTAGAATCAATTAATTTCTGCACAATTTTCAAGGAACATGTCCAATCAAAGCTCAGCTCAAAAGAAAAAAAAAAAAGAGCGTGTATTCCAAAAGAGAAAAAAAAAGGCATGTGATAAGCTGCCATTTTCAAATTTATCTTAAATGAAGTACAGTGGGGATGCGGGTAGATTCCTACCATGCTAACAGTGCATCTACTGCTCCAATGATTCTGCCTATAACCCATATTTAACAGAACCTATTAAACTAAAATCATTTTTTTCTCTCATCCGTTACATTCAAATCATGTTTCTACTGCAATGAAATTGTTATGTATGAATATATATACATATTATAGTCATAATAAACTATGATGTACCAAGATCAACTTGACCCAGCGTTTTAAGCTTGGGATTAAGGCACATCTATAAGAAATGAAATATTTAAGCAATGCATGCACAATTGTGTACCAAAGCTTTATTTATTTATTTGTAACATTTTTGTTACTATTAAACTACACAGTGAGCTCATGACAAGTGCTAACTACAGAATTCAAATGAGATCTCTAGCCAGATCTTTTTGTTCTAATGAGTAGCTCTTCATCTTTGGTGAATTTTCTTAATGATTAGACCTTCGATTTGGTTACATCGTACGAATGACTTTGATTGATATTCATGTTATGAACATGTTTCAATAGCTTTTGGATGACTTGAACTAAACTAAAAGTTTTAAATATTTTTTGTAACTTACATTTGATTTTGAATCATCTTTTCGATCTTATGGGATAATCCTAAACCTAGCTTTTGATGATCAACAAGATGAAATAAATTTGACGAGCAGTATAATCAATGCATGTTTATTTCTATGATTCTTTTTCTCGTTAAAGATATTCATAAGAAAAAAAAGTAATCAAAATAATTTTGGTGTGCTATTACGTAAATAGTAAAATGATTCAGACAAGTTGACCCATTGATCCATTACAGAATTAAGATACATGGCGCAAGCAAGTGAATAACTATGACTAAAATCTCATGTCAAAGCCCAAGTTCGAAAAGATATATATATGTATATATAAAAAAATATATATATATATATATATATATATATATANCAAGATTGTACGGTTGATGGATCCCACCATTAAAACTTATGAAAATACAATACACACTCATAGGGGTTCCACAATCGAAAGTACGACACAACTCAAAAAAAAAATCTCCAAAAGTGATTACATGTATACCCAAAACAAAATCTCCGAAGAGTGTACTCTAGTTCTTGTATTTGTAGAAGATCCCCAAAAATTGGTTATGTACATGATATAGTGAACAAAAGACAAACAATCAAACAAAACAGCAGCATAAGTAAAGACATTCCAGCAAAAGTAAGGTTTTCAGTGAGTGTGATTGTAGTTATCTCTAAACAACAACCAATTGAACTAGGATCAGGTAGGTTCAATATCACATGCAGGTGTTCCAAAAAAAAGGAATCCAAAGAGACAACCAGCTGAGTCCATCCCGCAACCACTATAACAACAGAAATAGGCATTTTAAAAAAAACATCAATTCCATCCATAGAAGCATCATTTCCACAATCATCCCAAATTTAGTAAGACACATATAAGAGAATGGATGTAGCAAATAACAGAGTCTCCTGAAGCAAATCCCATTGATCCTCCTGATATAATTTTCAATGATCTACAAAATGGCAAAACCAACCAGATGAACAACAACTACATTGTCCACCCATATACCAATAAGATTTAAACAGCGAAAAGAAACTATAGAAAATTCTAAACAACACCCAAATCATAAATCCCTGGGTCACAATCAGTGGCAACATAACAAAATTAAGCATGCAGGATAACAAATTTATCATTATAAAAGGAACAAACCATTGTGTGGAGTCAGAAATGAAGCAATAAACCAGTGGGATCACATGTTTCATTATAAACCTAAAATAAATTGCCAAATAATATTATGAAGATCACAACATAAGATAAAATACCCCTTCCCATGGTATAATAACCAACAAATGCACCCAAAAAGAACTTGAAACATCTATATATTCGTCAGTCCCCAAAATCTCTCTTGAAAATTTGTGCTTAGGGTTTAATTTAATATATATATATATATATATATAT
>JXCR01148246.1:20263-37784 GCA_002079205.1 Phalaenopsis hybrid cultivar
TATATATATATATACATATATATATATCCTTTTACACAACATGATTGTGGGGAATTGCCAAATTATCCCCACGAAGTAGAAAAGATAGATGGGAAGGAGGAGACGTTCCTATTAAGATCTGTTCAGCGTTCCTCCCCAAGGAAGCCAACTAATGGGCAGGACCATTTCCCTCTCTAGGAATGTGTTTGAACAAACAATGTATTTAATTTATATATATTGGGCTACTACGCAAGTATACATATCGTTGTCAAGTAATATAGGACTTTTTTTATTAAGACTTGAATATCAAACCCACAAGGAATTTTGCAATATGCACTATTAATAAAAAAACTTTCTATTTTAAAAAAACAATTACTTAAACTATAGATATTTTCACAGTAGATAAAATTTAATTCTTTTTGGTATTTTTGATATTTTAGCAAAATAATAAAACGTCTAAAGATAACTTGAGTTTTTGTAAAAAAAAAGCACTTGATATGAAAATATCTTCCTCCTTATCATGAATCAGTAATAAGTATAGGATTTTTATTAGAGAAGTATGCAAAATGTGTTGTGCCAAATAGGAGCAATATTATTCTTTACCCTTACTAGAGATGCTATAAAGAACCTTGACTAATTTAAAGTTTGAATAGTTTTAAAGACTAGCTAGGCAGGGAAGATACCAACTCTCACTCTAGAGTTCTCTTGATACCCTTCACCTGGGGGCTAACATCTCGTATCAAAACTTAAGACAATAAACCAAGTTGGGGGCTTTAACCTGTCACTTTAAAGTCCTTCAGCTTTACACCCTTCAAAGATTATTTTTTTATTATTTGCACTCAATCATATGAATTACATTCTCATTCATACAACATCATATGATTTTTTCCAATTGTTGACTGAGATTATACCAACATGGTTCTTACATGTTCTCACAACAAATTTTAACATCTATATGGGCCAGATTAAGAGGTAAATGAAGTGCATAGATATAAATCATCACAACTTCTTCCAACATTAAAGATCAAAACTCTCTATAACTTTCATCCAACACTTTAATTACTTATCATTTAAGAAGAAAGATAAGGAAAACTACTCATAATCCATGGAGAAAAAAAAAACCACTCTTTACTTTAACAGTAGAAATCATTGTCAAACCAAAAAAAAGTCTCGATTAAAACCAAAAGTAATTAAAAAATAAAGATCAAACTTATCTCAAATCGTCCACCAAACTTTTGAAGTTCCTTTGAATCTCTTCTCTTTTACAACACTCTTGGCTCTCACAATAAAACTAAAAATAAAAAGAATAAAGTAAATTTGTGGTGCCTGAAAATCTTTCCAAAAGTTCTTCTCAAAACTCCCCCTTTTTAAGCACTTTTCATGACTCTTCAAAAAGTCTCAACTACCCTCTTTTATAATTTTCCATGAGGTGCCTTGGTAACTCTTCAAAATGTGACCAAATTTGATGTATTCTCCAAAAGATGTCTCCTTTCACAAGTCTTTTAATCATATTTTCATTTCTAGTGGACATAACCACCCTCTTTAGCCAATATATGCCTCAAATGTGTCTTCAAAAGTTGGCAAAATTAATTAAATCATCAAATAACCACCTCTGGTGCTTAAGCGCGGGGTCTCCGGTGCTTTGGTGGGGCCTTCTCTGTTCACTGGCACTTATGCGCCGGATCTGACGCATAGGCACCAAAACTCTTTTGCACTATTTTTATATTTTTGCTCCAAACTTGATCCTTTTTCACTCCTTTTAGCATTTTTCACTTTTTTATATGTACCTAGAAGAAAAAACATGCAAAAACCTTCCATTAAATCACAATATCTAAAAAATAAGTATAAAAATGTGTCTAAAAATATTATATATTTTAGTTGTATCAAAATCCCCCAAACTTAAAATGTTACTAGTCCTTAAGTGACATTTCAATCTTTAAAAAACAAATAAGTATGATATGTGTATGAGTTTTTCTAGGAGTTACTGAAATTTAGATTTAGAATTATAGTAGTCCAATTTAGAAAAAATATTTAGTAAATGAGACCAACTTAAAGTTTAGAAATTTTTAATGTTAAAAAATATAAAAATATGAGTTCCTATCTATTTCAGAAATATTATAGATTTTTAAAATTTAGAAATTAGTCCTTTTATTATCTCTACTTAAAAATTTTTATTAAGAATAATTTTACTTACTATATTATATCCCTAAGCTTAAGAGTTTCTCAAGACTTATACTTTAAAAGATCAAATGTGGAACCAATTTTTTTTTAGGCACTAATCCTCAAGCATCTCCTCCCTTACTTTTTTTTTTCTTTTTCTTTTCCTTTTTTTATTTTTATTTTTCTTTTCTTGTTTTTCTTTTTCTTTTTCTCTTTTTCACGTAAGGATTACTATATCTGGATATGTCTTTAATGGTTTTGAATTCTAGTCTTCCTTTCCTAAAGCAAAGTCCTAATATAAATCTTTTACATATAAATATAATAATAGTTTTGAAAATTATCTTTAATAAAAGGAATTTAAGTTTTAAAAATAAAATTCGAAATTTCTAAATTTTTTAAAAATACAAATTTTCTTACTAAAGACAGTTACACTCTATTTAGCATTTTTTACACTAAAAACTTTTAACTAAAAGTTTTTCTTCATTACTATGAATTTTAACTAAATTTTCTTACTCATTTCTATAATCAAATTCTAATATAACTTCATATACATGATCAATTTTTCTTTTCAAATCAAATTCACTAGTAGTTCATTTCATTACTTAAAATTTTAACTAAATTTTCTTACTCATTTCTAAAATCAAATTTTACTTCCCTAATTTAAAATTTTAATTAAATTTTCTTACTCATTTCTAAAATCAAATTTTAAAAATTTTAACTAAATTTTCTTACACATTTCTAAAATCAAATTTTACTTCCCTAATATAACTTCATATACATACCTTACTCATTTCTAAAATCAAATTTTACTTCCCTAATATAACTTCATATACATGATCATTTTTTCTTTTAAAATCAAATTCGTTGTAGCACATTTGAGAACAAATAAAATTCAAATTTTGAAAATTTTTTCATTCCCCTCCAGCTTAAATTTTTACTAAGATTAAACAATTTAGCAGCAGATATGTAAAAGCAAAAAATGAAAATTGAAATAACATGCTTACATGAATTTTTATACTCTAATTATTTATTTAAGTATAAAACTAAAAATAGGAGTAAAATTAATTTTTGATCAATTTTCAATCATTTTCATTTTAATTCAACATGTAGAGATTCATTAGACTTCTAAGTAGTGGGTATAAACATAAAAAGTAACAAACACACTAACTTTGATTTCACAATCTCAACATAAAAACAAACACACTAACAAGATAAAAGAAAAATACTGTGTAGCACTTTTCTGAAATTAATGTTTATATAGCTAAAACATAATACTAAACACACAACAACAATTACTACCCTAGAATTTTAAACAAAATACTAACAAAACACAACATCACAATAATAATTAAATAAAAGTCCAACACATCACATAGTCCTAACAAGTACGTAAATGAAAATGTATCAAGTCCTAACCGCGTAGTCCATCACATATTACAAACATAAAAATAAACCAGTCCTCCTCATCATTAGAATCACCGCTATTCCAGACATTTGCAGACTCATAATCAGGGTATCTGGGATATGAAGGAAATTCCACTCCTTGGTTTCCCCTAATGAGGATCTCCAAAGATGAATGAAAATTTTTCTCATAATGACTTTTCCTTCTATTATACCCATCAATATGATTTGCAAAACTTTCTAAATTTCTTACCTTATCTGCAGTATAATTGATATTGTCCATAATCCTCTATAATAATTGATTTTGAGTTTTAGTAGACTCACCTCTAAAAGTAGAAGCTCGTGAGGTAGATGGTCTAGATGTAGAAGCAGTAGACGTCGACATTCCATAACTCTGTGAAAATCCTCCTCTCCAGCCAAAAATAGAATGCTCAAAATACGACTTCACATTTACACTTGTAATTGGCTTCAGAGGCGTTAATACTTCTTTCAGCTATCATATCTCACTCTAGCCTGCTCACACAAAGAAAAGATCAAGGAAGTAAATCCCAAACTTGTAGTAGTAGCGGTAGTGGCAGAACTGATGCTAGTCTGACAGATCAAAGCTCAAATATTGATAATCTTGCCTTCCTGAATACAATAATTCAATTTTGTTCTCTCCCTTGTAACTTCACTGAGATGATTCATCGGTAACAGACGAACCAAAATAAAGTAGTGCCACACCTTCAATGGTGCACTTAACTTTGAAGTGGAAAAGTTAACTCTCCTCTCATTTATGAATTTCCAGAGTCCTCTTCCAACAGTTAAATAGGAAATAATCTCATCTAGTTCCGGCTCAATCGAACTATAATTCACATAAAAACACAAAGTATCAGGTGATAAATGGTAAAATATATTGATTACCTCCGGTGAAAAAGGTACTAATTTGCCTCTAACCATGACTCGATCCTCTTCCTCTTCTGCCTCAGGGAGGTTTGCATTGAACTCCCGAACTACAGAAATAACAACCTTAATAGAAAAATAATAGAATCATTCCCACTGTCGGTGAATGATCAAATCTTCTACAGATCCACCTGGATTTTTGAAACAACGCTTAAGAATTAACTTTCTTGACTATAGAGTCTCACTATATCTATCCTGAGCTTTCTAACTCACAAACTTGCTCAAATCAAAGTGGGTCTTTCCCTTACTCCTCTTCATTCTTGGGGCCATTCTACAAATTTCACAAAATTCCACAATAACTTCAAAAATCAAGTTTAATCTACTAAACTTAACTCCTATAAGAATAAATTACACTTTCTATGCAATTTCTATAGATCTTTCCTCATTTTTCATCATGAATAGTGATTTTCAGGTTTCTCCAAACTATACTCAAAATTTATGGTGAAAATCCAAATTTTTAACATAGAAGTGAAGCTCTTACCTTAAGAAATCCAAATCTAGTAGATTTTGCTTAAATCTACCAAGAAATATCTAGGAAAAGGCTTTCCCTAGACTTTAAAATCTTGAACTCGAGAAGAAGAAGGTCATGGTGAGAGTAAAAATGGCAATTTTTGGGGTTAGTTTTCACCTTTAACCGTTTGCAAATCGGTTTTCATGAACTAGTGCTTAAGTGCAGATAAGTGGCGCTTAGGCTCCTGCCTCTCAGGTTACATCATGCTTAAGCACGAGAATGTGGCGCTTAGGCGCTAGTGCACTATTTTTTATATTTTTGAACTTAAGTAAAATGCATTAATAACCTAAGTATACCACCCTTAAATGGTCTTATAACACTTAAATGACTATTTTCCTCTCCCTATACTCTCTTCTTTCTCAAAATTCTCTAATATAACTAATTTGATTTGACGCTAAAATAACACTAAATTTTCACACAAATAAACACTTATATTCATTCACAAACTAATACACGTACATGTAACACTTAATTCTCACTCCAAATAGTCTCGGATGAGAAAATTTTCCTAAATACAAACACTTAACAAACATTCACAATTAAACATATATACCACATAAACATTAAAAACAAGATTTAACATTAACACATAAAAACAATAACTCCTAACAAACAAACTCTAACACATAACTTAATTCCATTCTTCATTTGTTGAGACAAATTTCGGTCTTTCATTAGTATCTGCTTGGGCATTTGAAATATAAAGAGAAAATGGACGATGGTGATTGTATAAATGGTCCCATTAAATCTAATCCCCAAATAGCAAACATTTTAAGTTCTAGCATATGACTGAGGGTATCTCATTTCATCTGGAAATATTGCCTACTCGTTGACATCTATCACAAGTTTTGATATAAGCATTAACATCTCTAAAGATAGTAGGCCAATAGAATTCAGATTGTAAAATTTTGTATGTTGTTTTATCAACACCAAAATGTCCCCCAAAATCAGAATTATGACATTTTTGGATAATTTCATAAGTTTCTTCTAAAGGTACACATCTTTGAATAATCAGATCCTTTCTTTGTTTGTATAAAAATGGGTCATCCCAAAAATAAGTCCTAGCTTCAAAATTAAATTTTCTCTTTTGTTGGTATGTCATTCCATAGGGTATCATATCACCAACAAGAAAGTTCACAATGTCGACATACCACGAAACACGCCACTCATTAATGCTAAACAATTTTTCATCTGAAAATTGTTCATTAATTTCTTTTTCAAAACAAAGTGGTTTTTCTAACTCAAGTCTGGACAAATGATCAGCAATTTAATTTTCAGTTCCCTTTCGATCTACTATTTCAAAATCAAGTTATTGCAAAAGAAGAATCTATCTTGTTAGTCTTGGTTTAGTAGTTTTCTTTTTCATTAAGTACTTAATAGGAGAATGATATGTATGCACTACGTAATGAGTTTCAATTAAATATGATCTAAATTTATCAAAGGCTTATACTATTGCTAATAACTCTTTTTTAGTTGTTGTATAATTAATTAAAGTTTCATTAAGAGTTTTGCTAGCATAGTAAATTACTTTGAAAATTTTATCATATCTTTGTCCTAAAACAACTCTAATAGCATAATCACTAGCATCACACATCAATTCAAAAAGTTTTCCCCAATCTAGTGAAACTATAATTGCTGCAGTGACTAATTTTTTTTTTAATAACTCAAAAGCTTTTAGGCACCCTTCATTAAAATTGAAAATTTCATCTTTCTCTAGTAAATGGCATAGAGGCTTTGCAATTTTTGGAAAGTCTTTAATATATCATCTGTAGAATCCAACATGTCCTAAAAAACTCATAATTTTTCTTACATTTGTTGGATAAGGTAAATTAGCGATCACTTGAATTTTATTAGGATCTACTGCTATATCATTTTCTGATATTTTATGTCCTAATACAATTCCTCCTGCTACCATGAATTGACATTTTTCCTAATTAAGGATAAAATTTGTTTCGTCACATCGCTTAAGAACTTTTGATAAATGTTACAAACATGAGTCAAATGAAGTTCCTAACATTAAAAAATCATCCATAAAGACTTCAATCCCTTTTTCAATTAAATCACAAAAAATTGCCATCATACATCTCTAAAATGTAGTAGGGGCATTACATAAACCAAAAGGCATTCTTCTAAAAGCAAATGTACCATAAGGACTGGTAAAAGTTGTTTTCTCTTAATCCTCAAGAGTTATTTGAATTTGGTGATAACTGGTATATCCATCCAGAAAATAAAGTATTTATGCCCAGCTAGTCTATCCAACATTTGATCTAGAAAGGGTAATGGAAAATGATAAAGATTGAATTTTCTGAAATCAATGCATAATCACCACCCTATGACTTCTTTAGTAGATATTAATCCATTTTATTCATTCATACTCACAATTACTCCTCCTTTCTTAGGAACATTGTTAATTGGACTAACCCATGCACTGTCTGAAATAGGGTAGATAATTCTAACATCTAACCACTTTAAAATTTCTTTCATTACAACTTCTTTCATAACAGGACTCAATCTCTTTAAAGGATCAGCCCTGGGTTTGCAGTTCTCTTCCATATGAATTTTATGAATACAAATTGAAGGTCTTATTCCTTTAATATCAGCTATTGTCCATCCAAAGCCTATCGTAAAATTTTTCAAAATTTTTTTCACTCTTTCTTCTTCTTCTATCTTTAACTTTGAGGAAATTATAACTGGTAAAGTAGAGGAATCACCTAAAAAAGTATATTTTAATTGATTAAGAAGTAACTTCAACTCAAGTTCTAAAGGTTTTTTTATTTATGAACAAAATGATTTTTCTTTTTCTATCATGTCCAAAATTTTAAAACTTTCTTGAACATAATTTGAATCTTCCTTAAAAAGATCTTCATATTGATCTAATTCCTCTTCTTGCTCGTGTTCCAAATCTTTTACTTCAGATTTTTCTTCATAATTAGTTTTCAAATGGAATTCACTCCGATATCTTATAACATCCATTCTATAATATTCATCATTTTTACCTTTTACAGGATACTTCATTGATCTTGAAATGTTAAAAGTAACAGTTTGATCATTGACATGCATTATTAATTCCCCTTTCTGCACATCTATCATTTATCTTCCTGTGGCTAGGAAATGTCTCCCCAAAATGATTGGTATCTCTTTATCTTTCTCCATATTTAGCATAATGAAATCAACATGAAAGATAAATTGATCCACTTTCACTAAGACATCTTCTTTAACTCCTTTAGGGTATGTTATCGAACAATCTACTAACTACAGAGTTACAGTAGTAGGGGTTGTTTCTCCTAATTCCAATCTCTTAAATATTGATAATGGCATAAGTTTAATTCTTGCACCTAAATCACATAAAGCTTTCCCATAAAATATGTCTCCTATTGCACATGGAATTGTGAATCTACCAGTATCTTTAAGCTTTTCAGGAAGCTTCTTCTGAATAATTGCACTGAACTCCTCACTAAGTGCAACAGTCTCATTATCTTCAAACTTCATTTTCGTGTTGAGAATATCCTTCATAAACTTTACAATGCTTGGCATTTGTTCTAATGCTTCAGAAAATGGAATATTAATTGTAAGCTTCTTAAAAATTTCTAGAAATTTTAAAAATTGCTTATCCAACTTTTATTGATGAAGTCTCTAAGGAAATGGAGGAGGTGGTTTTTCCAAATCAATTTTTAGCTGAGAAATAGATCTTTTAGAATCTCTTGGAGCATCCCCTTTTGATTCTTCTATTTCTTCTTTCTCTACTCCAGTTTCTTTTTTAACCCTACCTTCCAACTCTTTTCCGCTTCTAAGTTGAACGACTTTTACTTACAGTTTATTCTTGTCTTTCAGATTTGTTTCAGTATTATTAGGAAGTGTTCCTTGGGATCTATTACTTAATGAGTTTGTGATTTATCCAAGTTAATTCTCAATATTTCTAATCATAGCTCTTTGACTTTGTAAAGTATTTCCCATTTGTAACACTACATATTCTATAGACAACTTCTTCTCCTAAAATTGCAAATTACTATTAAAAACTAGAGGATAAGTAGATCTATAATTATTATTTGCTTAGTTGTTCTAGTTTCTTAAAGGGTTTACTTGATTGTTCCCCCATTTCTGATTATTACCACTCATAGTATTATTCCAATTAAAGTTGGGATGGTTCTTCCAACCTGGGTTATAATAATTTGAATATGGATTATTTTCTTGCTATTTATAAAGTTCCTAATGATGCTTGAGAATCTACTTTTTGGCCTAATAAATTCTCTTCAATCACAAAAATTGGTTGAGAAAAATTCATTCCAAATTGGTATAACTTCCTTAAAATTGCAGCAACTTGATTTGCTAACATAGTAAATCCATCAGATTCATGAATATTGGCTACTTTCTTAGGATTTACCCACTCAGAAGGCCATTGAAAATTATTGGTAGCCATTTCTTCATTTAAAGCATAAGCATCATGAAATGGTTTTGACAATAATGAACCACCAGCAGTGGCATTAATAATAGATTTAAGAGATCAAGCTAATCCCTTATAAGAAGTTTGAATTATTAACCAATCTAGTATAACGTGGTGTGGACACTTTTTTAAGAGTTATTTATATCATTCTCATGCTTCATTAATAGATTCCCTTACAAACCAATTAAAAGATGTAATATCATTTCTAAGCTTTGTTGTTTTTTATGGTAGAAAATATTTAGCAAGGAATTTTTGTGCTAAATCACCCCAAGTTCTTATAGATCCAGAAGGTAATGAATTCAACCATATCTTAGCTTTATCCTCATGATAAATGAAATAACCTAAGTCTTATGACATTATCTGATACACCATCATATTTAAATGTAGCGCACAATTCTAGAAAATTGGCAAGATGTAAATGATCTTTAATTGGCGATCCCCCAAACTAATTATTTGATACCATTTGGATAATAACAAGTTTAAGTTCAAATGAATTAGCCACTATAATAGGTTTTTGAATACTACAATGAAATTCATCTACCGTAGGGATGACATAATCTCGTAAGGGTTTAAATTCTTGATGAATTTTAGCATTTTGATCATTTTGGTTTGCCATTTTTGTAATTTTTTTAAATTTTTCAAAATTTTATTTTATTTTTTTGCATTTTCTAATTTTTTTAACAGTTCCTTCTAATTCAGAATCATAGGGCACTAGTCCTTCGGAACCTGAACTATGCATACACTAAAATAAAATAAAAATAAAATAAAATAAAATACACATAAATGCATTACTGTAATAATATATTCCTACAATAAATCTTAAAGTTTAAATAATACTTTCTAAAATAAAAATTTTGGTTTCGATTAATTTTTGAATTCCCTGACAACGGTGCCAAAAACTTGATCCCCGAATACTGTTTATGTGCACCATATAACAATGTCTTTGATGATATTTTCACTTATGTTTTCTTACTTTACAACAAAACAAAAAACTTGATCCTAGAGAAAATAAGAATTTAACTTTTTAATTTAAATATATATTGGGATACTACGCAAGATTATTTCTCTATTTATTTACAATCAATCATATGAATTACATTCCCATTCATACAACCTCATGTGATTGTTTCCAATTGTTGGCTGAGACAATACCGGCCTGGTTCTTACATGTTCTTACAACAAATTTTAACATCTATATGGGCCAGATAAAGAAGTAAATGAAGTGTGTAGAATTAAATCATCACAACATCGTCCAACATTAAAGATCAATACTCTCCACAAATTCCATCCAATACTTTAATTACTTATCATTTTAAGGAGAAAGATAAAGAAAATTACTCAAAATTCATGGAGAAAACAAAACCACACTTTAGTTTAAAAGTAAAAATCATTGCCAGACCAACAAGAAGTCTCAATTAAAACCAAAAGTAGTTCAAAAATAAAGATAAAAACTTATCTCAAATCTCACCACACTCTTGAAGTGTTTAGAAACAAAGATAAAAACTTATCTCAAATCCTCCACCAAACTCTTGAAGTTCCTTTGAATCTCTAAAGATAAAAACTTATCTCAAATCCTCCACCAAACTCTTGAAGTTCCTTTGAATCTCTCTTGTAGTTAAAAAAAAAGATAAAAACTTATCTCAAATCCTCCACTAAACTCTTGAAGTTCCTTTGAATCTCTTCTCCTGTATATCACTATTGACTCTCACAATAAAACTAAAAACAAAAATGTTAAAGTAATTTTTTGGTGCTTGAAAATCTCTCTAAAAGTTCTTCTCAAAACTCCCCCATTTTAAGCACTTCTTAGGACTCTTCAAAAACTCTCAACTCCCCTCTTTTATAATTTTCAAAGAGGTGCCTTGGTAACTCTTCAAAATGTGTTCAAATTCGATGTATTCTCCAAAGGAAGCCTCCTTTCACAAGACTTTTAATCATATTTTTTTTCTAGTGGTCATACCTGCCATCTTTAGCCAATATGTGTCTCAAATGTCTCTTTAAAATTTGGCAAAATGAATTAAACCATCAAATAACCCCCTCTGACACTTAAGCACGGGGCCTCCAACGCTTAGGCGCGGCATTCTCTGTTTCACTGGTGCTTAAGCGTCGGATCTAGCGCTTAGGCGCCAAAACCCTTTTGCACCATTCTCACATTTTTTCTCCACACTTGATTTTATTTCACTCCTTTTAGCATTTTTCACCTTTTTGCCTATACCTGAAAGAAGAAAACACAAATATCTTCCATTAAAGCGCAATATCTAAAAAATAGGTATAAAAATGTGTTTGAAGATATTATATATTTAAGGTGTATCAATAATCCAAGTGGGGAGAGGTATTAAACATCTTATTTAGTAGCCTCAAAAAATAATCTAGGGCTAAAATAAAAATAGTGGGAGATAATTGGTCCCCTTGTTTGATTCCCCGAGAGGCAGTGAAGAAGCCATGACTTTTGTCATTGATCAGAGCAGAATGGGCATTACATTTCAGCCATCTTTCAATTAGATTAATGAAGTCTACAAAGAAGCCCCTAGCTGATAAAGTTTCTAGCATGAAGTCCCAATTGATAGTATCATAAGCCTTCTTTATATCAAGTTTGAAAATGACATTGTTCCTACATTTCCTGTCAAGGTCTAGCGAAACCTCCTGAGCCAACAAAATATTATCTGTGATATTTCTTCCCTTGATAAAAGCAACCTGATTAGCACAAATGATGGTTTGAATATGTGGTTGAAGTCTAAGAACAATGATCTTCCTAATCAATTTAGAGATGACCTTAGATAAGCTGATGGGCCTGCAATCTCCCTAGTTTTTTTGTTTGATTTTTTGGTATCAAAGTGATAGTGGAAGAAGTGAAATACCTGAGAGGATCAACTTCATTGAAAACATTCTCAACAGCTTGAATGACCTCTGTATGATTTTTGGCTAAGACACCTTATAAAAGGTTGAGGTAAATTCATAAAGACCAACTGACTTTTGCCCATCCATGGAATCTAATGCAATTTTAATTTCATCCTCCAAGGTATTTGAGTCATATCTAATTTATGCACATAGTCATAAAAGTCAGAAAAGAGAGCAGTCTCTGTGGGAGATCTAGATGTTAACCTGCTTATGAATAAATTCTAAAAGTAACTAATAGTATCTTGGGCAATCTCCTCATCCACAGTGAGAGTCTGACAAGTTGAATTAGTGATAGAGAGGATCGTGTTACGTTTTCTTCTGAAATTAATACAATCTTGGTAAAAACTTGTGTTTCTATCTACTTCAGTGAATTTGGTGATAACAACCTTTTGTTTAAGAAAAATTTCATTATAATTAATCTGGTACATAAGGGTCTCATTAGATTGGTATAGCTCATCTTCAGTGTTTATTCCCATTTGAAAACCATCTTCCAACCTGGAAACCTCCTCCTGAGCAGCTTTTAGCTTATCATGACCATTCCCAAACTTCTCCCAATTCCACCTTCTGAGATGAGAAGCTACCTTTTTTTGTAAATGCCAAAGATTAACCCATGGGTTACCATTAGACTCAGAAATCCAAACCTTCTCAATTGTTTTGAGGAAATTAGGATGTAGAGTCCACATGTTTTGAAATTTGAAGGGAGTGCCTCCAAGATTGGATAAGTTCTAGATGGAACAAAGTAGAGGCTTATGGTCTGACCCTGCCATAGCAAGATGAGAGACTATAGTGTAAGGAAAAGTTTGGATCCACTTGGAATTGCCCAATATTCTATCCAGCCTCTCCCACAAAGTTCCCCTCGTCCAAGTAAACTGAGGGCCATGGTAACCCAGATCAAAGATGACAACATCAGTAATGAAATCATTGGACCTAGCCATGGATGAAGGCAAAGGAAATCTGCCCCCTCTTTTTTCAGAAGGTAATGTGATATAGTTAAGTCTCCTCCCAAAATCTAGAAGGAATTAACAAACTTACAAAGATGCAGAAAATCTTGCCAAAGGTTTTACTGTTGACTTGCATTGCTGCTGACATAGATAAAGGTAACATACCTCAACTGAGCACCAATGAAAAATTGAATATGAATGAATTGGGGATGGTTAAGAAGAACAGTCCAATGTAACTCAGATCTAGCAAAGATTGATGTGCCCCTAGTGTGTGTTGTTTTTCTACGTGTTTTATGTAAATTTAAATCCATGGTAACAGTGCCAAGAACTTGACTCATCTTGAAATTACGCAGTAATTTTGCTTTTCAAAAATATGGCCAAAAAAATGACCCAATTATATTAAGAAGTGGAAAATCAAAATATTTATAAAATCTATAAAATAGTTCACACACTAGTGGTTCTACGCAAGTACATGTATGGCTTCAAGTAACATAGGGATTTCTTAAAAAACCCTAGTATCGATCCCATGAAGAAGCGAGGTAAGAAATCCTTTAGGCTAATTCTAGTCTACTACAATAAAAATTAGTTTAGAAGGTTAATTAAAGTGGTTTTAATGTATGCTAATGGAGCTAAGTTTACTAAATTAATTTCTAAATTTTAAAGTTAAATTTACTGAGACTAAACAAAGTTTGTGACAAAGAGTTCAAATTTAAGAATGTATCCTTCCCACTATAATGAATTTTAGGTTAATGATAGAGATAAATGGTTTGAATTTGTATTGTGCCAAATATGAGTAGTTTTAATTATCTATCCTGTTTCAGTGTTATAGAGAATCATATGCTAATGTCAAGTTTAGTCCCTAAATTCATGGTTAGGCTGGGAGGATACTGGCTCTCACTCCATAGCTCCCACTTCCCTTCCCTTGAAGGCTCACGCTCGCTTTACTTCTTAAACACTAAGACCAAACTTGGGGATTTTAATCTATCACCCTAAAATCTCCAATTCAATCCCCAATAAAGATTATTTTCCTATTTATTTGCACCTAATTTCATGAATAAAACACTCATCCATGGAATTTAATGTGATTCTCACTCTGTTCTAGAACTCGTACTCTATTTCTCGGATCATATGTTTCACAACAAATTTTAACATTTCAATTGGCCAGATCAAAAAGTAATCAAAGAGCGGAGTGAAAAAATCATCACAATTTATTTTATATTTTAAAATGGAACATCCAAATTATCTCTTCATTTCATCATATCTCAGAGTAGGGAAAAAAATAAAGAAGTCTACTCAGAACTCATGAGTAAGATACGATAAAACATAGATTTTATATATAAAAACCAGTTTACAAAATAAATAAATGAAAGAACACAACTTATCTTAGACTTCTCCTCAAGCAAATCCCTCGAACTTCCCTTGTAGCACTTTCTTTCTTTACAATCAACACTAAATTCTCTCTTAGAAGTGTAATGAAGAAGAAACCTCTAACCTTCCTTCTCCTCATACAATTCTTCAAGAAAATCCTCTCCACACAAAAGAATTTACTATACAACACACTCACACACACTCGCACACACACACACACACACACACACACACACACACACACACACACACACACACACACACACACACACACACACACACACACTCACACACACACAAAAATCCCCACACATGCACACACATGAGAGGCGCCAATACATATTTCTTAAAAATACACAAATTCCCTGTTTTTTTCCAAAGAGACAAATCTATTCATCCAAAAGACATGTCTCTTCATTCAAGAGCCTTCTCCAAGGGTCTAGATGCATTGAACCACTTCATAGGGTGTTTGAGTCACTTGAGAGCCTTCTAGAACATCAAAATCTGCCAAAAATTGACCCATAACCATCTCGGGAGCTATTAGCGTCGGTCTTGGCAATGTCGGTGCCACTTTTCATCACTTCTCCGGACTGGGGCGCCATCAGCGCCAGTCTACAATTGCTCCACTGTTTGGATCCGTTTTAGCTCCGTTTTGCCCCATTTCAGTTGCGTTTTGTTCCTAACATATATAGCTACAAAATAAGCATGAAAATAACATTTATTTAAAGTGTAATTTCATTCAAAAATGTGTGAGAAGTGTAAATGATATTAAGCATAGAAAGACATAACAAAATGTGCCAGGACAGAATTTTCTTTCTTGATCATTTTTTGCTCCAAATTGCACTATTTTTGCTTCTTCTCCTCCAAAACTCCATTTCTTGTACCTGAAACTAAAAATATGCAAAATACCTTCCTTTAAAGTGTAATATCATTAAAAATCATTAAAATTGAGAATAAATTATATATGAAATAGTAGTCATTTTTTAGGCTTATCAAAGATCCAAATTTTATTATTTAAATTAGCAAAATGAGTAAACTTAGAAAATTTTTTCAAAACGTTTTGAGGATATTTTGTAACAGTGGGGTCTAATAAAGAAAACCACCACATTTTGAGAGTTCTTATAAGGTCTATTAATCTCTTGAGTGAGGAGGGATGTGCCACTCCCCTTATATTCCAACATAACAGATTAATCATTGAGAAAAGGTTTTCCCCTTCCCTCTTATTCATGGATAGGGTTCAGCTTGTGAATTTATGGAAGGACCATCCAAAGATTGATCTTCTAGAAGTTGATTTAATTTCAGCCTACATTTCTTCTTCCTGTTGCTTTTTTGAAATTGCCACTCATCAGTGAGGACATCAGTCAGACTGTTGGGTGTAGGATCATCTAACTTATGTGGGTTAATATCTAATAGTCTCTCATCTTGAGTAGTATCCTCCAAATTTCTCTTTTCAGCAATAGGAGGGCAGTTAAGTGCCAGTGATGTAGTGACCTCTAGATCAGCAGTTGCTATTATAGGAGTGTTCAAATTAGATTGGAATATCAAATCATCAGTGGATGGAATTTGTTGTGTGGCATTATCAATTACAGAGACTAAATATTTCACTCATGAAACCCTCCCACCTCAGGTGCAGGATGTGACACAGCCTCTACATGAGTAGCAGCATCTACACTCTCCTTGTGAAGGCTAGCAGACTTCTTTTTGGATGGTGGATGACTTCTATAGCACTTGTCCAAATTATGCCCAAACATTCTACAATGAGAAAAATATTGAGGTCTTTGCTCCACCAAAATATTCTAGCAAAAACCCTCCTGTTCAGAGCCAATCCAGACCCTTTTCACATTTGTCAGGGTTATATCTCTTTCAACTAAAACTCTAGCCCCAACAGGTCTAGCCATATAATAAGTTGGAGCATCTCCCTTCACAGGATATCCGAGAGCATGACTAATATTAAAAAGTACATTTTGGTGATAATAATGAATAGAAAGATTAGGTAGTTTGAACCACATTGGGACAATCAGAGGCTCCTTATTAGGATCAAAACCAGGAGTCCACTTAACCAGTTTCATAAGAGTCCCAGCAATCAGCAGAGACTATTTAACAAACACTCCAGCATAATCTTCTTCATTATTGAGTTTAATTAAAAGATGTCCACCATCCATTAAACCCAATTTCTAGGTCCCAGTTAGCTTAGCGTCTTTAACACATTTCCTGAGATAATCCATCTCTGGATGGCCAAATTGGAATTTACCAAGTAAGGTGAACTTAACTGTCTCATTGAGTGATTAAATTTCCTTTGTGGTAAAAAGAATGTCAGGCTCACCCTCCTTTAAACCTAAAGGATTAACATAGGGACATACCCCTTTTCCTACAGCAGCATCATGAAGGGCTTGGAAGAATACCAAGTGTTCAAATGACTTTGGGATGTCATTCCATTGCCAACCACACTTGCATATGTAGCCTCAGTTCATTGATAGAATAATCAATAGCCATTGACCTCAGTCACTAGGAAACCAATGTGACAGTGCTATTTCAAAAAGAAAACAACTTGGGAAGGTGTTAAAGAAATGCCTTACCAAAGTAGAGCAATAGCTAAAACTTCTACAAGAGGTATTGAAACAAACATAAACAACCCACCAAAAATTTTGTAGGCAATGTAACAGTAACAAAAATTTAAACTGTTGTTCCCTGAAAAAGAACCACGTAAAGCAAAAGTTCTTATCAAAATCTCTTTCCAAGAAGCAAAATCACACTGAAGCAGAAACACCAAGCCCCCCTGTGTGCACCACTGTATAGCCGAGAGGGAGCCATCAAGGCACAAACCCTAGTAGAGTAAAACCAGTCTCAGCTACCATCCTCATATATATATATATATATATATAT
>JXCR01148246.1:37979-71749 GCA_002079205.1 Phalaenopsis hybrid cultivar
TATATATATATATATATACATACTTGCAAATAGTATTTTATTTTTAAAATGAGACTAACAATATCTTCTTCATTGATTAGTTTAAATAAATGAGCACGACACCACGAGCAACGCACCTATCCTGAAGAATAGGCACATTACTTAATAATGAGGATCGATTAAATAAACTAGTGACTGTATGACATATTTTTGGTCTGTAAAACCTTTTATGTTGATAAAAAAGTTCCTCTATCTAATATACAAAATTAGATAGGGTTCATATTACTTGGGTTCTAAAGCTCCTTACAGAAGCAAATACATAGAGTATATTACATCTCAAATGACTGAAGTCATCTGAGAAAACTATCAATAATGATTAGGGGTTTCATCTACAAGATGTTTAAGGTTTAGGTTTTCAAGGTAGCTTATAAGAAATATCAAGTGGGAAAGGATCAAGTAAAAATAGTTATTTTAGGAACCAAATGAGAGAAAACTAGTAGATGTCACAAGATAGAGGCAAACCTTAGCGACTTCCCAAGATATCCTATTGTTGGGCTTAAATTTTGGAAAAAAAATATTTATTTTGTTGTTTAGTCCTATCAATTTTTTATTATTTATGGCTTACATTTGCATGACATGGTCATACAAATGGCCTAGAAGATAGAAGGGTTTATGTCGTAACAAACGAGAACCTCAGAGCCTAAAAAAGAGGTAGAGCTTATATTGCACAATATGATTGTGTGAAGGCCTAAAGATAAATTGAGTATTTAGGTCGTGCTAGAGGAGCTTTGATCCCGATAATTTCTTATATGTAAATATTTATGAAGTTGACACCACTACTTGAAGATTTTAATCCCCGATAATGACACCAAAAACTTGATCCCAAGAAAAGTAAGATTTCAATTATATTTTTTGGGATTCTACGCAAGTATGTGTTTCATTATCAATTAATATAGAGCTTTCTGATTAAGCCCTTAATATCGATCCCACAGAGATTGAGGTTAATCACTGCGGACTTCAAGAGAAGTTCTAATTTAGAATAACACGCCCTTGCTTGGAAGGTTGATAAAGGTTTGGTTTTGATTATATCCTACAATTATCATTACAATACTACTTCTAATCCTAAACTAAAATACATAGTGAAAATCAAAAAGAGGGGTTTAATATATTAAAAATGCCCTTCCTCATGCAATGAAATTAGTGACATCTGTAAAAGTGAAATAAGTAGTGAGAGAGATTGTGACAAATAAGAGCAATTATATTCCTTACCCTTACTAAAGATGCTATAAAGAAAATTGGTTAATCTAAAGTTTAAACAATTCTAAAGACAGGCTAGACAGGGAAGTTACTAGCTCTCACTCTAGAGTTCCCTCTTATCCCTCCTCCTAGAGACTAACATCTCGCTTCAAAACCTAAAACAATAGAGAAAATTAGGGGGTTTTAACCTGTCACTCTAAATTCCTCTAATTCTACACCCATTAAAGATTATTTTTCTATTATTTGCACTCAACCATATGAACTACATTCTCATCCATACAATCTCATGTGATTCTACCCACAGTTGATTGAGATAACACCATCCCAGATCTTACATGTTCTCACAACAGATTTTAACATCCAGGTTGATCAAGTTTACATGTAAATGAAGAATAATGTAAAATCATCATAATATTTGCTCAATTCTATATCCTACACATACATAATAATTCATTATAAGAGGGAAGAATAAGGAAAACTACTCACTACAAATGGAGAAACAACAAGAACTTTTCATTGAAGAGTCTTTAAAAACATACAAATAAAGTACTAGATTCAAATTAAAATACAATGAAAGTAATTATCTATGATATAAATCAAACTCTCCTTGTATAGCAAAAGCAATCTCCTTACAATCCTCTCCAAGAACAAAGTGAAAAGAAAAGAAGAAATCCTCACACTCTCTTTCTCTCTCACCTTGTCGCCCCACTTGAGGCTCACACCCAAGCCTTCTTCTCCTCTTTTTCTAATTAATTTAGAGTCCAAGAGTTTTCAAGAGAGTTTTAAAAATATTTCCAAGCCCTATTTATAATTTTCCAATAGTTTCTTAAGTGTCTCTTCAAAAGTGTCCAAATTCTTTAAATCTTCCAAATGGTGCCTCAAGTGCCTCTTCAAAAATCCATATAACCACCCCAAATTCTTCTAGAAAGTTATTTTTATCATTTTCAATGAATTCTCCAAGATATTCATGAAGCACAGCTTCAAAAATCCTTGAAATCTGATGTATATTCTAGAAGATATGTTGAAAACCGTCTCCAACACCTAAGTGCCATTTTTGGGTGCTTAAGCGCCCTCATCTATGTCTGGTGGCACCTAAGCACCATTTTGGGTGCTTATACGCTGGGCACTATCACTTAAGTGTTTGGTTTAGGTCCCCTTGGCTCTAGTGTGCCCCGGTTCAACCTGATTTGCTCCAGTTTGCTCCGTTTTGGTTCATTTTTGTTCCTTTTGCTCTAATCACTCCAAATTCATCAATTTGATGTACCTATAACCAAAAGCACAAGAGACCATACTTTTAATATTCAATATCATCATAAAATATAGCATAAAAAATAATACTTTTTTGGGTCTATCAAAATCCCCTAAACTTAAACATTACTTGTACTCAAGTAATACTACATTTTTAAAATAAATTATGTAGATTAGAGTTACTGAGTCATTTATTAGAATTGCTAAAATTTTGTTCTAAAAATGTGATAGCTCAAATTAAATGAAATTCTAGTGAATCAGATGTGCCCAGGGTTTAAAATATTTATCATCAAACTTGGGAATTCATTTTCCTATCTAATTTAGAAATATATGCAGATTTTTCAAACTTCGGATCATATGAGCTTTACTTTCTAGACTTAACAACTCTCTTACAAATAATTTTTACTAATATAAGTATACAAATTAAGCTTAGGATTGTTCTAAGTTCTTTACTATAGAAAAACCAAATGAAACTAATTTTTGATTAGGACCTCTCCTGAAGCTTCTCCTCACTTTATTTTTTTTTTGCATTTTCTTTTCTTTTTCAAGGTCTTTTTGACCCATTATTATTATTTTTATATATGTGAGGATTACTATATCTGCATAAGTCCTTAAATAATTTTGAATTCCACTACCCCCCTCTAAAGTTAAGACTTATTACTTCCATTCACTTGAAAAGATGTATATATATACATATTTTTTTTAAATACTTTCTAAAAGAGCCTTAAATGTTTGAGAATAAAGATTCTAAGAATCCTTAGTTCTTAAAAAATACAATTCTTCCTACTAAAGATAAATATTCATTTTCCCAAGTTCTCCACTAAATATGTTTAACTCTAGGTTCACCCTTTTCACTAAAAATATCAACTAAGTTTTCCTACTCCATTTCTATACTTAAAATTCTAACATTCTTAAAATGACTCCACATAACAATAATCATTAGAAATAAAATAAAAATTTATTTTTAGTACTTTTGAAAACATGTAAGGTTTAAATTTAAAACATTATTCCTTTTCCCCCAAATTTAAGCTCAAACATGTGTAACAATGAAGTACAAAAATATGCGGCAGGGAAAGAACACTTTTACAATTTACTACACATACTACAAAAATATCAACAAGTAACACATGGTAGAACATTGTATTAGAAAGTAAATGTAGCCTAAACATGCTTGACTTAACACTATAAAGAAATTTTAAATAGTAGAGCAAGTACAAACTGAAGATTAAACAAGAACATATTTTAAACTTTATAAAGGAATTGCTAGATGCTAATAAGTTTAAAATATTGAGACAAGTTTTGTCATCTCCCATGACTCATTCAACTTGACTCATAATTATAGACACACAAACTCCAACACATAGACTCACAGATTCATAAACAAACAACGATTGAGGTTAATTTGATATCCCTTCTACTCACATTTCCCCTCTGTACTTTCAATTTCTAACAGAAGGAACTACACTAATAACGTCGGTGTGTTATAAAACTTTATATGGTTATTATCCATAGACCAGAATTCCCTCATGTGTTGTCAATTTTAAGGTTACTCTAAGTCTAAGGTATACACCATATAGTAAATAAAAATAGTGCAGTTCATCCAGATGTTGTTAACTAAGTAAGTTCATGACCATACTCAGTGAAGACAAAGTCAAATAAAGGAAGTAATAGAGTTTACATGGAGTGGTCCAAGTTCAAACTCTACATGCTTCAAGGTAATGCTCAGCTTCGGTTGAGAACTAAGTCATAACAGACTCGTCAACCTGCTACTACCAGAAATCAAATACAAATCTAGTCATGAAGAAGGAATTAACTCACAACATTAATCCAATCCACTCTTACACATCAAACATGGATCAAAGTCCAACATATCACTATTATCCAATCCAACATGACAACAATCACACTAAACAAATAACAAAGATAACCATAGGTTAACTCCCACAAAACGCTTGGTCTAACATCAACGAACCGATGTATCCAATGTTTACTCTGGTTGCCCCAATATCAGAATCTCATTCATTTTGTCTGTATACCACATAATATTCTTATCAGTGATTTTGAATAACTCTTTCTTAGGAGATCTTTTAATGATGTCATCATTCAATTTAGGTTCTTCTTGTGATTGAGTCGAATCTGAAGATATAAAGACTGGCAGTGTCGATGAATACCTTAAATAGGTAGGCTTTAAAATTGTGTGGGGTACATTCATTTGAAGTTCATGAGATTTTTCAACATATAAAATTAAAAGTTTACTATTTTTGATAACGTCCATCATTTCACTCCTCTCTTGAACATACTTATAGCCTTCCTTAAATAACATTTTCAACTCGTCATGAAAGTCCATTTTAATCTCATCTATGAACTTACTCTCAAAAATTTCTTGGAAATGGTCTTTACTTACAAAATCAATTTCATTAACCCAAAAGCAATCATCATCTTTTCTTTCAGCTGGATATTTAGGATAGATCATATGCCCTAAAAGTCTCATATGATAAGTTAGAATAAATCATATGCCCTAATGAACTTTCTTCACTTAATGGAGTAAATTGAGGCTAGTTCATTTCAAATTGGTCTAGCTTCCTTGATATTGCAACAACTTGAGATGCAAGACTTACAATGGCATCTGTATCAAGAACATTGGCTACCTTTTTAGAATTTACCCTTGCAGAGGGCCATTGAAATTCATTTTTAGCCATTTTTTCAATTAACACATATGCTTCATCAAATTAATTTGACATTAATGATCCAATAGCAGCAACATCGATTATAGACCTAAGGGATCCAACTAACCCATTGTAAAAAGTTTGAATGATTAATCAATCGGGCAGAGCATGGTGTGGACACTTTCTTAGGAGTTCCTAAATCCTTTTCGAGGCTTCGTATATTGATTCCCCTTCATACTGACAAAATGAGATAATATCTTTTCTAAGTTTATGTCCTTGAAGGTGAAAAATACTTAGTTAGGAATTTAAAAGTTAGCTCCTGCCAATTTTTAATAGAACCAGGTGCTAACGAGTATAACCACATTTTAGCCTTATCCCTTAGTGAGAAACCAAAAACTTTAATCTAACAACATCATCTGACATGTCATTATAATGAAATGTAGCACAAAGTTCTAGAAAACTTGATAAGTGTAAATAGGGAACCTCCAAAGGAATTCCCCCAAACTAATTATTCTGCACCAGTTGGATAATCGATGGATTAATTTCAATTGAGTCTGATTCTACGACAGCGATTTGTATACTTGAGCAAATTTTATCTATCATAGGATTTACATAATCCCTCAATAGTTTATGATGATATTCCAAGTTATTATTTTGAGTGTTTTTCATTTTCATTTCTAGTTTTTCAAGTCCTTCATGTTTTTTGATTTTTTTTCTTTTTTTCTAACTCGGGATCATAAGGCACAAGTTCTACAGATCTTTTATTTTGCATATGCCACACAAAAAACAATACATTAATAATTAAACAAATAAAATAAAAAATAGATTCAACCCAACAAAACATTTTCATAAACACCATGTTTTTCACACAAACAGATTTTTCATAGTACTTTTTCATACAAAAAAACACTTTTCACACAAAAATAGTTTTTATGACACTACAATTTTCTAAGTCTAAGCAAAATTACTTCAACTAAAACTCTTCTAAAAGTCAAGATCAACCATTATGATCTCCGGTAATGGCGCCAAAAACTTGATCCTGATAGTTTCTTATATGTAAAGATTTATAAAGTTAACACCACTACTTGAAGATTTTAATCCCCGATAATGGCACCAAAAACTTGATCCCAAGCAAAGTAAGATTTCAATTATATTTTTAGGAATTCTACGCAAGTATATGTATCGTTATCAAGTAATATGGAGCTTTCTGATTAAGCACCAAATATCAATCCCATAGCAATTGAGGTTAATCACTACAGCTTTCAGCAGAAGTTCTAGTTTAGAATAACATGCCCTAGCTTGGAAGGTTCATAAAGGTTTGGTTCTGTTTATATCCTACAATTATCACTATAATACTACTTTTAATCCCAAGCTAAAATACTTAGTAAAAATTGTAAAGTGGGGTTTAGTATATTAAAAGTACCCTTCCTCATGCAATGAAATTAGTGACATGTGTAAAAGTAAAACAAGTATGAGAGAGATTGTGAAAAATAAAAGCAATTATATTCTTTGTCCTTAATAGAGATTTTATAAAGAACATTAGTTAATCTAAAGTTTGAATAGTTCTGAAAACGGGCTAGGAAAGGAAAATACTTGCTCTCACTCTAAAGTTCCCTCTTATCCCTCCATCTGGAGGCTAACATCTCGCATCAAAGCCTAAAATAATAGACTAAATTAGGGGGCTTTAGCCTGTCACTCTAAAGCTCTCTAATTGTACACCCATTAAAGATTATTTTCCTATTTATTTTCACTCAACCATATGGACTACATTTTCATCCTTACAATCTCATGTGATTCTAGCACAGTTGATTGAGAGAACACCATCCCGGATCTTACATGTTCTCATAATAGATTTTAACATGCAAGTTGATCAAGTTTACATGTAAATTAAAAATAAAATAATATCATCACAATATATTCTCACTCCACTCAATACTAATTCATTATAAGAGGGAAGAGTAAAGAAAACTACTCACTACACATGGAGAAACAACAAGAACTTTTCATTGAACAAAGACTTTGGAAACCATACAAATAAAGTACTAGATTCAAATAAAAATACAATAAAAATAATTATTTCTGATCGAAATAAAACTCTACTTGTATAGTAAAAACAATCTCCTTACAATCCTCTCCAAGAGTAAAGTGAAAAGAAAAGATGAAATTCTCACACTCTCTCTTTCTCTCTCACCTTGTCGCCCCACTTGAGGCTCATGCCCAAGCCTTCTTCTTCTTTTATAAGACTTCTTCTCCTCATTTTTTTAATTAATTAAGAGTCTAAGAGCTTTCAATACAAATTTTAAAATTATTTCAAAGCCTTATTTATAATTTCCCAAGAGTTTCTTAAGTGTCACTTCAAAAGTGTCCAAATTCATTGAATCTTTCAAATGGTGCCTCAAGTGCATCTTTAAAACTCTATATAACCCCATAATATTCTTCAAGAAAGCCCTATTTATCATTTACAATGAATTACCCAAGAGATGCATGAAGCACCGCTTCAAAAATCATCCAAATTTGATGTCTATTCTAGAAGATATGTTGAAAACCGTCTTCGATGTCTAAGTGCCATTTTTGGGTGCTTAAACACCCTCCTCTCTATCTGGTGGCACCTAAGAGCCATTTTGGGAGCTTGAGTGTCATGCATATGCACTTAATTGTTTGTTTTAGCTCCCCTTGGCTCCGATGTGCCCCGATTCGACCCGATTTGCTCTGGTTTGCTCCATTTTGGTCCATTTTTGTTCATTTTGCTCCAATCACTCCAAATTCTTCAATTCAATGTTCCTAAAACCAAAAAAATAAGAAAAAAAAACTTTTAAGTGCAATATAATCATAAAATATAGCATGAAAAATAGTACTTCTTTAGGCGTATCAAGCTTCCTCAAATTTTTATGGCTTGTTGTTTAATTTTAGGAAGGTTTAGTTGATGTAGACTTGTTTTACATTTATAGATTATCATCATCCATCTGCTCCAAATTTCTCCAAACACCTTGTTAGTAGCTGCTCCATGTTTATTATCTTATGTCTTATGTTTTCCTTTCAATTCTTGTTAATCCAATTAATTCAAAGGCATGTGTCCAAGTTTTGTAGTGATCCACCCCAGGTAAATTGACTATTGTTCTCTATTCTGAAGGTCTTGCAATTAATGAATGCAAAAGTAAAGTGACAATAAAAGAAATTGTTGTAGTAAAAAAATACTGTAAAATATAAAAGTGCAGAGTTAGGCCTCTGCTACTACTGCAAAAAGGGGTCAGTGAGCATAATATAATAAAATGCTAGAAAATTAAGAAATTTTATGAAATTCTGGAAAACCATAAAAAAACACAAATTGAGTGGACTAAAACCCGCTATCAAATATGGAAGACTAGGCTAAATCTAAGGCTTTAGTAAATATGGAGCTCAAAGCTAAGTTGTGTGCTTCAGACCTTAGATAGAATTTACCAGCCAAATAATCTCAAGAAGACATGTTCTGGCCTAATCAGGATGATTAACGAGTGGACATCAATAATTTTGCATTAAAAAACCTTTTACTTTTTCATGAATATAAAGTTTTGTTTGGCAGTCAAAAGTAGCCATAGTTTGAGAAAAATAGGTTTAGTTTTATTTAAATATGTTTTGGAAAATTCAGATTGTTCATGAGTTAATCATCCCGATCAAAGTAAAAATACCAACAAATTGAGAGTTTAAGGGGTATCTTCTTACCATGTGTTGGTGAACAGTATGATCGGTCATATCCTCTTTCCTTATTGAGGATCCTTGAGGTAGGCAGTACGTAATATCCTACTTTGTAACGCTCATTTAGGACACATAAACAATATTATCATTGTCCCTACCAACTAAACCCCAGAATTACAACAGTCTGATGATCCATATGTGGCTAAAACAAATATCCCCAATTACTCACAAGGATTTGAATACCTTATTTAAGACTCAAAACCTTGAGCATTGGGTTAATAATATGGTATAAGTACTATCAGGGTATTCTCTATTGATTTGTCAATTATCAGGTTCCGACTCATAACTTGGATGCTCCTTAGAAATTTCATGTCAATTTAGATATTGTTATATTTTGAAGTTGATTCTCTTCCACAAATTATGGTAGACTCAGATGTCCTTTATGGTTTCTAGAATCTTCTAAGAATATTCAAAGAATAGTTTTAAACAAACTTAGGATCTCTTGAATCACTTTTATTTCATTTTGGTCTCGCAAGTCTATTAATTAGATAATCCAATGTTAAATTAATGTGTTTAAGTTGTGCTCCGTATTTATCTTAAACAATGAGTAGGCTAGGAGTTAATTGCATTGTTATGTTTGGCTTTTGAATAGATGGTCACCCTAACGGTGGGTCCAATCACTTAGGTGATCCAGTAGTTTTTAATATAAGTTATGTTCTTTCTTTTTCATCCCTTTAGATAGTTTTAGATCAATCCTAGCTCATTATCAAGCTCTTAGATCTTTTATGGATAGATTTGTAATTTTAAATAAGAGCTAAGCAAAGTGTAATTAATTCTTATTGAACGATTGAATTATAGTCTAACCATTAATCTAGGGCTTCAAATTAGTTAAATATTGTCTTGTTATCTCATGCCCCTCACATTAGAATCATCCATTGTATTATCTTCCAAACTATAATAATTTGATTAATTGCAATTTTACCTTTTTGTAGAGAATAGTGTGAATTGGTTTCTACCTCTTATTTCTTTATGTTTCAATCATTCTAAGAGATAAATTATGATCAACATTGCCCTTTCCCCTATTTCTTTGACCTAAAATTTTAATTAGGGCTCTAAATTCCATAATTTCTATTTTCCCCCAAGGGCTCTTTACATCATAATTCTCTCAATTTAATTCAAATGACTTTGAAACTTTATCGAATTGTTACTCATGGGTTGCTTAAGACATAAGAAAAAAGTTTGTATTTTTAATTTTTATTTATTTTTTATAACTAGTTTAATTTAAATATAAAGATTTTCAAAGTTAATTCATTTACATAATTAAAACATATCTTCTATCATTAAGAAAATTTAAGGAGGTTCAAACATGTCAGAGGACTATTCAATCCAATCTTTAAGATTTTTTTAATTATATTTTAATTATTATAATCTTTTTTTCATATTAATGAATATATGAGTAGAAAATATATATTATTTTAAAAACTATGTTTTCTATTTTTCTTTAATCTCTCTTACTCCATAGAACCCAGAGAAATTAATTTCATATTTTCCTAATTTTTGTTATATTTTTTATATTTCTTAAGTAAAAATAATAGGAAAATACATTTAATTACTTAAAATACGTTTTTATAACCCAAAATTTTATAAAAAAATTTTAATGTTGTTTTCTTCAATCAAGAAGTGATTTTGATATTTTGACACATTTTAGGCTTTTTGTGATTTTTAGTATTTTTAATTAATATTCAATTAGGAAAATAGGCTAAGAATAAAATTTTTCTTTTGAGTTCAATTTTCTTTTTCTAGGTATCTCTCATCTTAAGGAGCACTCCAAACCATTTTTTTTATAATTTTCTGATTTATATTTTAGTTTTTTATAATTATTTTAAGCCAAAATCTTTATTTAATTAGAAAAAGCATATTTATATTAAAAATAATTTTTATGGCTCTAAAATTTTTATAGGGGCTTCCTAAGGTCATTTTTTTCAATTTGGGGTATTTTGGTGAATTTTTGAGTTATTTTATATTTTTTTTATTTTTGGTATTTTTCTTAATTGTAAAATAGGAAAATATGTTCTTTTTTCTATACTCTTCTAACCACAGTGAACCTACAAAACAAATTTTTGTAATTTTTTTGCTTATATTTTATTCTTATAATTATTTTAAGTAAAATAAGGGTGGTTTACATTGAAAATGGGTTTCTAATGTTAGAGATGTCCGCTGACTAAGGAAAAATCANAGCCTTTGGCTTCTTTCACTATTGTTAAGGTGTGGGGGTAGAGTTAATTTAAGTTTGGGTGGACTCTGGAGGTGTATTGGGTTCTGTCCTGGTTTCCGGCAAGGTTCCAAGCTCAAATTTGAGCTCCGACAATGGGAATTGGTGAGGGAAAACAGTTGGAATGCTCTGAGGGGATCTTAAGGAAGCTCTGTGTGAAGTTTGGAGAGGCCTCACTAAGGAAATTTCAGGGCCCCTCCCATAGATGTGGAGGTGATTTTTTATAAAAATGACCATGGGAATGGCTCTCAGGGCATAAGCTTGGGTGCATTGTGGTGCTTAGGTGGAGGGCAGAGGAGCTCCAATTTGATTTGGCTAAGCTGGCCTCTAGGTTTGATTTGGGTGAAGTTCCATGGGGGTGGCTCTCAATTTTAATTGGTTTGGCTGAGCTGGCCTCTAGGTTTGATTTGGGTGAGGTGCCATAGGCGTGGCTCCCAGTTTTGAGCTTTTCTGGACACTAGGCTGGCCAGCCGGCCAGGAGGAGGTGGCTAGGAGCTCAGGGAACCCAGGGGAATATGTCACAGTAATTTATTGCAATAATACCTGATTTTGGTAAGAATATCTTAAGAACATGAATTTTTGGAAATAATAAACCTTGATTTTGGGGACCTTTGGTCAATGGCTTGGTTTAGGTGGTTTCATGGTTTTTGGACTGGTCACTAAGTCCAACTAATGACTGGGGTGGAGTTAATTTGGTGACTTTAGGGTGGTTAGGTCACATTTAGTTCATGGGTCCAAATGGGAGCAAATGACCAAGTTTTGGGTTTGCTCTAGGCTAGCCATGTTAATTTTTCTAATTAATTGTTGCATTTCATTTATATGATCATAAGGAACAACTTTGGTGAAGGATGGAAGTGGTTGTGAGCTCAATTCAAGGATCAATTTGAGGGAATTTTGAACCTTAATCAATTTGGTCATGTTGGGCTAGGCTTGGGTCTAGCTTGAATTACCCTTGGGCTAAGTCCAAATTGATTGTTGTAAATGGTCAATAGGGACCTCATGAAGATTTTTTAACATGAATTGGATGCCAACTTGGGAGTTAAGGCAATCAATTGGATGAAATTTGGGACAAAACATGGGAATTTTGGATTTAGGCCAAAATCAAATGGATTTGAGGTTTCACCAAGGCCAATTGATGGTTGATTTTGATGTGTAGGAATGTTATGCATATTTTACAACATTAATTTGGGCCAATTGACTAAGCTATAGGTTTAATTTGGTAAGATTACGTCATATGGTCAAAATTGGGGTTTCGACCTAAATCAAAATTGGGCTTAAATCATGGGCCAATTAAGCTTGGACTTGGTTTAGTTTGGCCATATCAAAAGTAATTTGAGTTTAGTATTGGAATTGGGGTCATTGAGATCAAATTGATGGACATTTGGGTTGAATTTGGGGAAATTTCGGCCCTTAAAGGCATATTTTGGGGTTTTGGTTAAAGATGGTCAAATTGGCCAAATTGGGTCATGTGGTAGTTAAGAAAAATAAAATTGGGAATATTTGGGATTTATTGAGATTTTCTAGGAATTTTTGGGATTTTGGGCCCAAGAGGGGTATTTTGGTAATTTGGGGGTGTTTTGGGGGTAAAAGGCCAAGATGGGTATTTTGGTAGAGTTGAGGTACCAACCATCACCAACAAGTCATGGACCAATGGAAACCCCATTTTGGCTCCTCTACAAAGTGGTCTTAGCCAAACCATAGCCCTAGGGCTGGTAGGTTTAGGGGACCATCTACATGAGTAAAAAAAAAATCAAGGGGCCTGAGCTAGAAATTTGAGTTCAGGGTTGTAAGTGATTTTGAGTGTAGATGAGTGTAGTGAGTGTCTTAGTTCCAGACTAACACCCAGGGTCAACCTTAGGGTCCAACAGTCCTAAAGGTGACTCATCTTGAGTTTCCCCCATAGTGACCCCACCTACTAAGTATTTAGAGGTTGAGACCAACATTGGCAACTCAAAGATGAGTAAAGAAGAGTTTGGAATCTCTAGTAGTGAGGGTGCCTTTTCTAGTTTTCTAAGAATAGTCAATAGGAAAGTCCTATGGCTAGACCTTGATGGTGCCTTTTCTAGTTTTCTAAGAATAGTCAATAGGAAAGTCCTATGGCTAGACCTTAGGCTTCATGTCTAGTTTTCTAAGAATAGTCAATAGGAAAATCCTATGGCTAGACCTTAGGCTACTAACTTTTTCTAGTTTTCTAAGAATAGTCAATAGGAAAATCCTATGGCTAGACCTTAGGCTACTAAAGTCTATTTTTCTAAGAATAGTCAATAGGAAAGTCCTATGGCTAGACCTTAGGCTACTAAAGATAGTTTTCTAAGAATAGTCAATAGGAAAGTCCTATGGCTAGACCTTAGGCTACTAAAGAGGAGACCTCAACCAAAAGTGAGGTCAATAAATGGACCCCCAATAGGTGGGGTGTGTTGGGCAAGCACACACCTCAACCAAAGAGTTCAACATAGCTTCTCCAGGTTTATTATCTTATTTCTTATGTTTTCCTTTCAATTCTTGTTAATCCAATTAATTAAAAGGCATGTGTCCATTTTTTGTAGTGATCCACCCTAGGTAAATTGACTACTGTTCTTATCCTGAAGGTCTTGCAATTAATGAATGCAAAAGTAAAGGGACAATAAAAAAAATTGTTGTAGTAAAAAAATATTGTAAAATATAAATGTGCAGAGTTGGGCCTCTGCTACTACTGCAAAAAGAGGTCAATGTAATGAGCATAATATAATAAAATGCTAGAAATTTAAGAAATTTTATGAAATTCTGGCAAATCGTAAAAAAACACAAACTGAGCTGAATAAAACCAGCTATCAAATATGGAAGACCACGCTAAATCTAAGACTTTAGCAAATATGGAGCTCAAAGCTAACCTGTGTGCTCCCAACCTTAGATAGAATTTACCAACAAAATAATGTCAGGAGGACATGTTCTAGCCTAATCAGGATGATTAACCAGTGGACATCAATAATTTTGCATTAAAAAATCTTTTACTTTTTCATGAATATAAAGTTTTTTTTGGCAGTCAAAAGTAGTCATAGTTTGAGAAAAATAGGATTAGTTTTATTGAAATATGTTTTGGAAAATTCATATTGTCCATGAGTAAATCATACCGATCAAACTAAAAATACCAACAACCTGAGAGTTTAAGGGGTAACTTCTTACCATGTGTTGGTGTGCAGTATGATCGGCCTTATCCTCTCTCCTTATTGAGGATTCTTGAGGTAGGCAGTTCTAATATCCTACTTCGTAACGCTCTTTTAGGACACATAAGCAATATTGTCATTGTCCCTACCACCTAAACCATAGAATTACAACAGTCTGATGATCCATATGCGGCTAAAAAAAATATACCCAATTACTCACAAGGATTTGAATACCTTATTTAAGACTCAAAACCTTGATCATTAGGTTAATAATAAAGTATAAGTATTGTCGAGGTATTTTCTATTGATTTGTCAATTATCGGGTTCCGAGTCATAACTTGGATGCTCCTTAGAAATTTCATGTCAATTTAGATATTGTTATATTTTGAAGTTGATCTTCTTCCACAAATTATAGTAGACTCAGATGTCCTTTATGGTTTCCAAAATCTTCTAAGAATATTCAAAGAATAGTTTTAAACAAACTTAGGATCTCTTAAATCACTTTTATTTCATTTTGGTCTCACGAGTCTGTTAATTAGATAATCCAATGTTAAATTAATGTGTTTATGTTGTACTCAGTATTTATCTTAATTAAACAATGAGTAGGCGAGGAGTTACTTGCATTGTTATGTTTTGATTTTGAATAGATGATCACCCTAAGTGTGGGTCCAATCACTTAGGCGATCTAGTAGTTTTTAAGATAAGTTATGTTCTTTCTTTTTCATCCCTTTAGATAGTTTTACATCAATCCTAGCTCATTATCAAGCTCTTAGATCTTTTATGGATAGATTTGGAATTTTAAATAAGAGCTAAGCAATGGTAATTAACTCTTATTGAACGATTGAATTATAGTCTAACCATTAATCTAGGGCTTCAAATTAGTTAAATATTGTCTTGTTATCTCATGCCCCTCACATTAGAATCATCCATTGTATTATCTTCCAAACTATAATAATTTGATTAATTGCAATTTTGCCTTTTTGTAGAGAATAGTGTGAATTGGTTTCTACCTCTTATATCTTTATGTTTCAATCATTCTAAGAGATAAATTATGATCAACATTACCCTTTCCCCCTTTAGTTTGACCTAAAATTTTAATTAGGGCTCTAAATTCCATCATTTCTATTTTCCCCCCGGGCTCTTTACTTCATAATTCTCTCAATTTAATTCAAATAACATTGAAATTTTGTCGAATTGTTACTCATGGGTTGCTTAAGACATAAGAAAAGAGTTTGTAATTTTTTATTTTTATTTATTTTTTATAATTAATTTAATTCAAAAATAGGCATTTTCAAAGTTAATTCATTTACATAATTAAAACATATCTTCTATCCTTAAGAAAATTTTAGGAGGTTCAAACATGCCAAAGGACTACTCAATCCAATCTTCAAGATTTTTTAAATATATTTTAATTATTATAATCTTATGTTCATATTAATGAATACATAAGTAGAAAATATATTTTATTTTGAAAACTATGTTTTCTATTTTTCTTTAATCTCTCTTAATCCATAGAACCCAGAGAAACTAATTTCATATTGTCCTAGTTTTTATTATACTTTTTTATATTTTTTTAATTAAAAAATATAGAAAAATACATTTAATTACTTAAAATACGTTTTTATAATCCCAAAATTTTATAAAAAAATTTTAATGTTGTTTTCTTCAATCAAGAAGTGATTTTGATATTCTGACACATTTTAGGCTTTTTGTGATTTTTAGTATTTTTATTTAATATTCAATTAGGAAAATAGGCAAAGACTAAAATTTTTATTTTGAGTTCAATTTTATTTTTCTAGGTATCTCTCATCTTAAGGAACACTCCAAACCATTTTTTTATAATTTTCTGATTTATATTTTAGTTTTTTATAATTATTTTAAGCCAACATCTTTATTTATTTAGAAAAAAGATATTTATATTAAAAATAAGTTTTTATGGCTCTAAAATTTTTATAGGGACTCCTAAGGTCATTTTCTTCAATTTGGGGTATTTTGGTGAATTTTTGAGTTATTTTATATTTTTCTTATTTTTGGTATTTTTCTTAATTTTAAAATAGGAAAATATGTTCTAATTTTTAAAATTTTGATTTTTAATTTTTTTAAGCTCTTCTGACCACAGTGAACCTAACAAAGAAATTTTTGTAATTTTTTTGCTTATATTTTATTCTTATAATTATTTTATGTAAAATAAGGGTGGTTTACATTGAAAATGGGTTTCTAATGTTAGAGATGTCCGCTGACTAAGGAAAAATCACTGGACATCCCTAAGCATGTGAGGAATTAACCCTCCAAATTTCAAAGTTTTTATTAATATTTAATTATTTCTGATTTAAATAAAATTTAGAGTATTTAATTAATTTAAAAATGAGTATTAAGAAAATAATTTTTGTTTTAATCCATGTTGGTCTCCACGGGTACCCGCTGTTCATGGCTCATCTGTCTGTCCAACATCTTCTCGGCCATTCAATCGATACATGCCCGAATGGACGACATTTGTTCATCGTCCCCGATCTTCCTAACTCGAGAATCAACTCATTTTCTAACCTTAATAACTCGCTTTATACACAACCAATTTAAGCGAGGTTTGTTTGTACACCTTCATCTTAGTGAGTCGAGCACATCTATACGGCTAGATACATTTGAAATACAAGTTTGCTTCATAAAGTTCAAAACCAAGAGAAAAATTAGGGATTTTGATCCATAACTTTGTCCATAAGGTGTAGCATCAATTGGATTGGTTCCTGAGCTTTGCCTTGATCCCATGAAGGTCCTTCAATCTTCAATTTGAGCTGAGGTTTGGTTTGTGTAGGATTTCAATAAAGAAGTGGCTCAGGCTTGGTCAAAGGCTAGGTTAGGTTGCTCGGGGTGATGGGGCTTCAATTTGGGAAGTGATTTTGAAGTGTTGGGAAGCTTTTGGAAGGTTCAACATAGAGTTTTGTTGAGTTTGGTGGGATGATCATGAAATTATGGTTGAACAGTGGGGGTGAAGGGCTTACAATTGTTGGAATGAGCTTAGGGACACTGGATTTAATGTTTGGAAAGATTTTGGCACAATTTTCCCAAAGTTTGTGCACTTATACTCTTTGGTTGTGTGGGTTGGCTTCTTTATAGAGGAGGAAGGAGGCTCCACTTGGGCTGGCCAGTGGGTGCAAAAGCTCACTTAGGTGGAGGGAAGAAGAGGGTCAGTGGGCAATTAGATTGAGCCAACTGAGGGGGTTCCAATTTTGATCTTTTGTCACATGGTCCCCCTCGACCATGGTGTTTATCGGTGGCTAGGGTGGTTGGTCAACTGAACAAAATTTACCTCCACACTGTGGGAGGTCAGAATTAGGCATATGTGAAGTCAATTTTGTTTAAGCATGGGTAATTGCAATTTTCCCAATGTGGGTAATGCGTTTGGGTTAAGTTGGTTTAACAAGAGGTTCAACCCCATGAAAATGGCTTGGGATCAAATCCAAGGTTGCGGGAGTTGTTGGGTCAACTTCTAGGGATTAGGTTGGTTGATTTGCATGGGGAATGTGAATTAGGATTTTGGTTAAGTCACCTTAGTGGGAGGTGAAAGGAGGTCCTCTCTTTGCCACATTTGGTGTATATGACCCATATGATGCTCATCGATGGTTTCATGACATGCATGAGGTCATGGGTATTTTTAATGAAAGAGAAATTTGGGGATCTTGAAAATTTGGTGAGAGAGGGCCATGGGACCAAAGGTAGATTGGTTCATACATGGATGCATGGGTCATGGCCATGATGCCTAAATTTGATTTCCTTTCTTTTTAAATTGATGAGGTGGAAATATGTCATAATGGACTTATTGAAAATTGAATTTGGGCTCATTCATGGGCTTTTAAATTTTTTCATGAAGGGATTAATTTTGGCTTTTATGGTGGGTTAAAGAAAATTTGTTTTTTTTTTGGGCTAGGAATTGTCATGCAAAAATTGATTTTAGGTTTAGTATACTTGAATTGGTGCGTAGTCCAAATTTGGTGGATTTTGGGAATTGGTGGAATTTTGGTATGAACTTGAATATTTGTCCCAAACTTTGGAGTTTTGGGTTTGGAATTGAAATTTGGGTTTTAATTTGGTTTTTGGTGAAATTGAATTTAAATTTGGGATTAGAATTTGGAGGCCTTGAGTTTGGGGTTAAATTGGGTATTTTGGGGAATTTAGGGAAATTGGGTAACTTGGGAGAAAATTGATAAGGTGATCATGGATGTCATGAATAGCCATCTTGGGACCATAACACATGAAACGAGAACTCATTATTGAGTCTCTTCATGTTGGTTATAGACATCTTAACCAAAGGTTAAGGGCTTGGGACCACCCATGTGAATTCCCCAAATATTTGATGAGGTAGGTCTAGTGTATTTATTTAGGGTTTTGGGGTATGTGAGGAAATTAAAGGGTTTGAGTGTTGAGGTGTGTGTAAGACCAAACCTAAGCCACCCAGAGTTTTCCTAAGGCCTTATTAAACCTATAGGAACTCACTCTTGAGTCTGCACATACTAGTCTTAGTCATCCCAAAATGACATTTGGGGGCTTGTGACCACTTAGGTGGGACCTCACAAGAGGAGTCAAGAATTGTTTAAAATTTCTATGTGGGGTGTGGATTCCCTCACTAGTCCTCTAAGATAGTTCATAAGAGAGTCCTAAGGCTAGATCCTAGGTTTCTAAAGAGAAGAATCTGACCTCATCAAAAATGAGGTCAACAAGCGTTGACCGAAGAAATCAATTAACTAACATTACTGCTCAAGAAACATACTTGGAATAGAACGAAGAAATTAAATAAGATTTCAGATTTAAAAGAAATGGAGTTAATTTTAAAATGAGACACATTTAAGGAGTTTCCGTCAGAGATTAAAAAAGTGTATTTTTAGCTTGTATTTGCAAATTTTAAGGTTAAATGTTGATTAAATTGGTTTTATTTTTTTGAAAAATTTTAATAGTTTTTGGGTTTTTTGGATTGTTTCAATTTAAAAGGTGTGATGAACACCGCAGAAGGAGTATGCCATCTTAATCCATTAAATGAGGTCTTATACCTATCCGAGAATGTCATTTTTTATGGGAAATTTCATCCTTGCACCACTGCCAAAGGTTTATGAGTGCGGAAAGATTATGAATAGAGTGCAGAGATTGAGGAGATGGGAATCAGAATCCTTGCTTTGAACCTAGAGTTTGAGTTTATCACATTAGGAAGGAAAGTGTTAAACTCTCTTTTGGTTGAGGCCTAGTTCATCCTAAGTAGCATAGGGTCTAGCCATAGAACTTTTTTGTTGATTATTCTTAGAAGACTAGAAAAGGAACCCTCACCATTAGAAACTATAAACTCTTCTTTGCTCAACTTGAAGTTCCACTTGTTGGTTAGCACTTAATAGGTGGAGCCAATATGAGGGAGCTCAAGAAGAGTCCCCTTAGGACTGTTTGGCCTTAAGGTTAACCTTGAGAGGTGTGGCCATAGTCAGTATCACACACACACACTTGACACCCCACTTACGCTCACAACTTTGAACCTAAACATGTTTAGCTTTGGTCCCTTAACATTTTGGGAAGCTCATGTAGATGGTTCCCTAGGCCACTAGCCCTAGGCTAGGATTTAGTTAAGACTAGTACATGGAGGACCCAAAGTAGGGAATTCTATTGTTTCATGGCTCAAGTAGGGTTGTTGTGTGGTTGGCAACCCAAATTCTACTAAAATACTAAATTTAGTCTTTTGCCCCCAAAATCTACCCAAATTACCAAACTACCCTTAAAACCTTAAAAATGACCAAAATTACCCAAAATACCCAATTGTTTTCCAAAAATCATTTTAATCCATTTGAAACAACCCAAATTGCCCAAAACACCCAAAAATTTTCAAAATTTCCAAAATACCCCTGATTTTTCCAAAATTACAAAAATACCCTTGGGGACCCAAATTATCCCAAAACCTTCAAAATCATTTCAAATGTCCAAAAAATCAATTTAGACCACCCCATTGAGCCAAATTTCAAGCTCAATTTTAGCCTCAATCCCAAAATCCCCAATTTGACCCTAAGCCAAAATTTCACCAATTGAACCCCCAAACCTATCCAATTACCAAAATTTTGAATCTTAAACTCTTCACAACACTTCCATACATCAAGTTGAATCTTCAATTGGCCCTATTTTACTCAAATTCAACTTGGACCAAAACATCCAATTTTGCCCCAAATTAGCTATGCCCTAAATGTCATCAAATTGAATGTCATTACCCCAAAATTTCCACTCAATTTCTATCCAAAACACTTCATGACAATTACCCACATCAAATTGAACTATCAATTGGGACATAGCCAAACTCTAGCCCAACCTAAACCCAAGGCTATCCCAACATCCAAAAATTGACAAAATGTCCAAATACCACCAAATTGAACTTCCAAATCAATTCAAAATCACTCGAAACCCTTCTTAAAATCATCATGACAATCATCTAAACCAAGTTGTTGAATCAGTTGGACCCAAGCCAAACTCTAGCCCAACCTAGCCTAACTTGAACCCAAATGACCCAAAATTGAACCATGACTCAATGTTAACCAAGTCTAGCCAAATTGGTCAACCTAAGACCACCACAACCACCAAGTGGACCCTAGGGACCAAACTAGGTCCACTTTGCCCAACCTACATGAGCCATGGAACAAGGTCCCTTAAATCAAAGATTCTTTTCCTAAAATTCCTAAGTCATGGAGATCTTTACTAAAACCCATCACCAATCCAATTAATTACCATTAAGATTACTCACTGGCTCCCCTGACCAATTGACCACTAGCTCAGGCTTGGCGAGCCACCCTAGTCACTGGAGGAGTCAAAACCAAGGGCAACCATACCTTAACTAGAACCTAATCAAATCTAACCAATGTGTCAAGCCCTGATTAGTCACTCGTGCCATTCAGCTCTCTTCCTCAGCTCTCAATTGAACCCACTAGCCACCTTTAAGCTCAGCTAGTGGCCATAGCTGTAAATTGAGCTCTTCACAGCCAAATGCGACAGTGGTTGAAACCTAGGAGAAACTCTGTCAAATACTCTCCAGAGCTTGCCCAAACCTCCCTGAGTGGAAGCCCACTATTTCCAGCCACCCAAACCCACTGCCCAGAGCCAATTTCTTAAGATAATTCCTTTTCAAAACCAGGAAATAATTCCCGACACCTTGATAGTCCACCAAAGTCTAATTAATCGTGCACACACCATCGCTAGACTGAGAGGAGTTGATACCCCATAAATGGCCCATCACAGAGAGCCTCTAACCTAGCTTAAGACCAACACTTGAAAACCACTTTGATCAAAATCACACCTAGACAATTCACCACAACCCAGAAACTTTTTGGAATGCTCGTTGGACTCCTTTGTAGCTTCTCCAACCATCTGATTGAGGCTACACCTCTCAAATAAAGGTATTGAACTCTCCTCTCAATCTGAGCTTAATTTGATTCTTCATGCATATATATTTTATTTCATGCTTGCTCAACTATATAGATAGGTTCATCTTAAGTAGATGAAGGTGTAGGAACAAACCCAAAGTAATTGGGTTGAGTCTAGCTCGAGACCCATAAGGTTTAATGTGTACAACTTATGGGTTAGGTCAATTTGGGATGATGACGGAGAACCATTGGATCGTTGATGCTCCAAAAATATATGTATTTTTATACCCATATTTTATACTCATTTTTTGTGATATTATGCTTTAAAGGAAGGTATTTCTTATGTTTTATTTCCAGTGATGATTTTTAGTACTTGGAGGAAAAAGAAAGCAAAAAGATGGAATTTAGAGTCAAAATAATGTTTTGGAGAGAAATACTCAGTGCTGACGGTGCCAACATGGATGCCGATAGCGCTATTTGACAGAGAGCATAATTTTAATTTGGGCAATGGGCGCCGATGATGCCATTGTAGGCGCCAATGGTGATGAAGTTGGTTCAGGGTGAAAATCTAGAAGATTCGACGAATTTGGAGTTTTTTTAAAGAGTTATTTGATACACCTTATGGAAAACTGACATTATGCTCTATTTATAGTAGAAATTGATTAGAAAAAGAACTCTGCTAGTGTGTCATTGAGTTTCCTTTAGTGTTCCATTGTGTGTATTGTGTAGTGAGGTGAGTCTAAGGGTCTGTTTGGCGCAGCTGCAGATTCTCAGCTTTTCAGCTGCAGCTGCGCTGCCCCCGGAAGCAGCTGTAGGGAAGCAGCTGTGGGGAAGTTGACTGTCTGTTTGGTGCAGCTACGTGAAAAATACTGTGAGCCAGCTGTTTTATGTAAAAATGACCAAACTGCCCCTGTTTGTTAAAACTGTTTAAAATTTTTGATTTATTTGTATAAATATGGGTTTAATATACATAAAACTTATAAAATATTATTTCTTACTTAATTAAGTGAAATAAATTGTTTTCAACATTCATTTTTATAGATATTTTTCAAAAAAATATTTTGTAATTTTAAGCACATATATGTTTAAAATTTATCTTTATCTATATATCAATGTATACAAATATTAATTCATCTATACATATAAAAATTTACAAACATATTTTAGAAGCATAAAATGTAAAATATATAAAAGCACCTCAAGCCATAAGAAGTCGTTTTTCTTATATAAAGACGTAGGAACTCATACAATTTTGTACATTCAAAATAGCCCAGAGTACACAAATGCAACTCAACCACTAGCTAGGAGAAGCAGAATGAAAAAAAACTGTAAAACCACAACCACGACGAGTAGCATAATGGTAATGTTATTTCTAACAATGACACGTTGTAGCTCTCGTGTCTGCCCTTCGTCATCTGAAACTCGCAAATTGCTAACAACATCATCCTCAGCATCAGAGAAATTGTCCGCCCATCGGAAAAATTTGCATTGATCGGCAATGCTTCGGGGGCATGTATAAAACTTCTTACCGTAGTTATGTGCTTGCCGTGAGGTCAAAAGTGTGGTCTGCAGGCCACAATGACAAACCACTCGTCGGGAGGTAGCGGACATCCTAGAACTCATATTAATTTGAAAAGCAATGCAGCATAAAACATAATTACTGACATATTAGGTAATGAAAAAAGAGATCATTAAAATTGAAATATTTGTTTGAAAGTAAACACAGACCCCTAATAATATTGTGTTTACAGCAGATCTAAATCGAAATAATCACTCTCCAACTAATGAGGTAGTGATCTCCTTACGAAGGGCTTTCATTTCATTCGCACCTTCCCCATCTTTCATGCAAATTGAGGCATTGTCGTTCTCCTCTGTTGATAGAGATTGACCAATGCAGTATTCAAAAGCTTCGACTGACACTTCCTTGTCATTGACCTCGACACGCTTGAAATCAACATTAGCTCAAGTTGGATGCCGCCTAATATAGTTATTAAGGGCCATAGTGGCTAACACTACCTGCACCTGTTTCGGAAACGAATAAGGTGGCATATCTCGAAGTATGACCCATTTTTTCTTCCAAACTCTGAAGTTCCTCTCAATAACGCCTCGCAAGGATGAATGTCTTTTATTAAAGACCTCTTTTCTATTTCTCGTATGATTGCTGGCTCTCTGAAAATCTGGAAGATGATACCTTGTGTCAGGATAAGGTTTAAGGTACCCCCTCTGCATTGGGTAGCCAGCGTCCACCAAATAGTACTTCCCTGAAAACATATAAACTTTAGGTGAGCATACAAAAAAAATTCTACTTAAACTAGTAAGGAACTAACCATGCGGTGGGTGAGGAAAATTGTACTCCAGATTTCTCGTTGCAATTTTAAAGATTCTACTATCATGTGCGCTGCCCTACCATCCAGCCATTGTAAATGTAAAACACATGTTGAAATCACATACTGCCATGATATTATGAGTTGTGCTTCCGGAACGTCCGATAAATGCAACTTTCTCGTTATCCGGGACCCTAGCATGAACGTGCGTTCCATCGATTGCGCCGATGCAACCTTTTACGAATAAGTGAAATCATTTTAATATACAACCCAGTAATATTTATTTGAAGTATGAATGTCTATCTTGAAATGTGGCATGTATCGGGCATCGTTGCGAATCTCTACTGGCGTTTTTGCAAACGTTAGATCTGTGGGTTTTATTATGGCTTGTGCTAGACTGACAAGAGAACTCAAACCAACTGAGAAATATCTGCTTATTGTTTCAGATGAGTGTTGAAAGTGTTCCATGGCTCCCCGCATTGACTCGTTCTGTGATAAAATATAAAGTGTTATGCCTAATACTTCACGTTCTGTTGTCCTAGAAGATTCGTAAAGTCCATGAGATGTTTTTAGATCTAATAATAGATCACTGAAAACACCCTAGGACATGCGGAAGATGTTTTGAAATCTCGTTGGGTGTCCTGAAATCATTTCTCCCATCCATTTGTCTCCAATCTAAGATGATGTGTAATACAGCTCACGGTCCACATACGTATTATAGTAATGCAGTAGTATATTTATGGCTGCATTTTGACGTCGACGTCAGACTTCCTCTGGGTCCATGACGATATGAACTATACATTACACTTTGAAATACAGTTAAGCTCTGGAATGAAGTTAAATCAGTTTCATAAAAAAGACGAACAACCACAAATGAAAAAGTGTACTATCAAGAGTAATCATAGATGGAATGAAGTGCAGCAGTCTAGTTTCCAAATCATAAACAAACACAATGTGAACTAATGAGGAGCTAAACTTCACAAGTCACGACGGTTATAATAATAGCGTATGTATTACAGTCGTCGCTCTTTGCTCAGTGCTGTGAAGAAGTCTCGATGGAGGGAATCACGGAAGAGGTCTACAGCAAAGTAGAAAAGATCACGATCCTCTGTAAATTCTGGATCTTCCTCAAGAAGTCTAATGACCTCATGAACCGAGGTTTTTTGAATTCTGTGAGGGGCATCATTAGATGAGTCGACTAGGTATGAGAGCTGCTCCCTCATAGATGCAGGTCCACTCTTTCTCTTACGTTCGTTCCGAGGGCGCTTCGCACGGTTGGTGGATTGAATTTTAGGTGGCTCAACACTGCAAAATTCTACAGAATCATTTGACAATTCCACAGCCACATTCTTGGGGGTTGTTTCAAAAACTGTTTGGCTAGGGGTAGCTGAATATTTCCCTGTAGCTACCACCCCACCAAACATCATTTGTACTTTGCCCTCCAATTCTGGTTCAATCCCAGCCAATCTGAACTTCTTTGATGCAGGAATAATCTGCAAAAGAGAATGAATGGTTATTAGAAATAAAAAATAGAACGTATTAGAATTAAAAAGAATGACTCAATAAAATCTTACCGCAAGCCGTTCTTGCCACCAATCCTCGGACGCCTCAATTGTTCTATTCACCGGATCCCATCATAATCCAGTAGAGCCACGCTTCAAATCATTCCACAGTTTCCAATCTTTCTTAAGCTGGTCCCATTTATTCTTCAATTGGAGCCTATCATATTCCGTACCTGTTATCTATTTGAATTTTCTAATGATGTTATCCCAACCTTCCTTATTGAAAAATGTCGTTAGCCTATTTCCCTTATCAATTTCACATATGCATAGGCCATAGAATATTAATTTGGTGTCCTTCTCCTAAAATGCAGGAGTGGCAACCTTTTTGTTTTTATTAGCCATGCTAATAATATCACAAAAAAAGTAACCCACGAGATGAATTAATATAACAAATTTAAAAATTGCTAAATAAATGAAAGCATAAATATAAACGAGTTGCAAGCAATAAACCAAACAAGAGATGTAAAGATAAGGGAATGCAAGAATTTACGTGGTTTGGTCAACTGACCTACGTCCACGGGAAACGAATGCAATATTTTATTGAAATACTAGCTAAAATTTTGAAACATATCAACAAGGACTCTTTTGTTGTACACATAAGCACAACTTACATCATATAAAAAATATATAAAAGGCAAGTTCTCATTGGTTCTCTTCCTTAATGCAGCCGCAATCTTCTCACATCCAACTACAATAACAATCAACAATCAAAAAAGAACCAAAATCCAGAGCATAGGAGTATTTCTTGCAGTGGAAGGCATGCATTGCAAGCAAGAAATAAAAAATTAAAGGTAGAAGACAAAATAACAGTGTACATAGATTTGTGCAAGTTGCATCGCAATTAACCATTTATATTTCAAAAGGTAAGTTTTGATTCTCATGTGCACAGAACAAAAATCAAATATATCTAACACCTGATAAAGGCAAGTTAGATTTGTATCACATGGTTTCCAATATTGAACAGTTCACAATATATCTAACACCTGATAAAGGCAAGTTAGATTTGTATCGCATGGTTTCCAATATTGCAAGCAAAGCTCACTTTGTTGAGAGAGTTCTTGAATATGATCAAATATTGATTAATGAAGCATAAAAATTCTATGATTTTATTGAATGTCACATAAAGGCTTCTACAGAAAAGTTGCACAACCATCCAGGGTTCTCAACAACACTGAGAATGTTTAACATTACAAATTTGCAATATACCCAGATAATGCTTTAATCAAAATGTAGTGTTACTATGAGTACACTATAAAGTAAAACGCATGTCATGCGTAAGCTCAGCTCAAGCTTGAAAACAGATTGAAGTACAATATTGAACAGTAAATGCTAGGCTCAATTCAAATTATTTACAACCCAAATCATCAATATGAGTGGCCTTATGCCACCTACTTGTAGTCTGATTTTCAAACAGTTTATTTTCTTCATTCCAATTAGAGTGTTGCACGCAGTGTGCTTTATGTTGAGCAAATCTTTTGGCATAACTTTGCAAACATTTTGATATAGCTTTTTTCTTTTATAATACTTCCATACTAACAATATATGCCATCCCCAAGAAAAAAATTGATGTCTACTCATAACCTCTATTAGATGAGCTTCAAACATTATTGGAAACAAGTGTGTTTATTATGATATTGGAAATAAGCATCTAATAACTGAAATATTACAGCATCTACAAAATTGTGATAAATTTATTGCATAAGCATCAAAAATGTAATTCTCCTTATAGTGGCTAGCCATCAAATTGTGAAATGAGTGGTCTGGAATATTTGCTTGCACCCATTATCGAATTGTCATTCTTCTTGGGAGAAAACATATCAATTAAAGTGCAAGAGCTCATGCTTTATCTAATAAATCCCTTCTTGAGTGAGTCATCAACCTTTCTTTTAAATTTTGTGTATTATGTTGAATCAAATATATTATGTTAAATTTGTCATATAAATTTTCTCTTTTCTGTCACTGATTTTTCCCCTCTTCTTCTTGGAGCTTGGGAAGCTAGAACAGCCTAGTTAACTTGTTTTTCCCAACTTCTTGTTCATTTCTATAGGGAGGTTCATATCAACTTTTGAGTTAAAATACAAAGTAAATAGTGATATTTTCAATAGCAATTTGTTATTACACAATTTCCCATGTGCTTCAATAGATTTATTAACCAACAAGCTCGCAAAAAAGTAAGAACTAGAATGCTGAAAAAAAGACCACATTAGAAAGAGCAGCTTCAGATGCACTCTCCAAAATTTTCAAAGCAGATCCAGACACCAAACCAAAAGAGGGGATTTCTAAAATGTAATTCTCCTCACTCTCAAACTAACATTGGGGAAGAGGAAAATAATAGATGGAATAAAAAACACCACTTCCTAATCACAAGCAAGAGAATAAGGGAATAATCATTCCCCCTCCTAAGCCAACTCAACTTCAATTGGAGGATAAGAATAAGGTATCATGACATTAAAGCCAACTCAACATCAATTTGACAGCTCATATGCAGCTGATGTGCAAAATATTAATAAGGTGTGATCTATGATCTTCACTCTAATAAATTTTGGTCATAATGAGCTGTCAAAGATCAACTAAAGAGGAAAAATCATTGCAACATGCACTATCCATGTTAACCTGGCCCCAAATTGCAAACAAATGTGTCTCAGAGCAAAGCATCGGTGATGAATCAACCACAAACTAATGTACAGATCCACCGAGAAGGGAAATAAAAAGCATGAACAATAACCACTACACATGAAACAACCACCACAACCACAACCTTCTTCCATTCTTGAGCCAGCATCCACCAAACAAGAATGGCTCAAATGAGAAGGGAAAGCAAAGGCAAAACCCTAGTCAAGCAACCGGTGAAGAACTAAAGAGGTTCCATGCGCTAAACAAAAAATCACAGAAATAGGAAGGAGATGAGAAGAGAAAACATCACATTAAAAAAAAACTCATAAGCTCCCTCGTATCTGTGATTAGAAGAAGAAAACTGTTCGTTATACCTCAGATCTGTCGATCGGGGGGCTATGAAGCAAGACAACGAAGGAGAGCCGCGAGGGAAGTAGTTAGGGCAGAAGAGAAAAGAAAGGGGTAAGAGAGGCAAATGTTCAGGCGAAAGCGGGGCCGCGGGGTTAATATCACGGCCTGCTTTCTCTCAGCTTTGCGATAGTTTTGCCGCAAAGCTACAAACCAAACGGTCGACTACGGGACGAAGCCGCTGTCGCGCACAGCGCCGCGCCAAAAAGTCGAACCAAACAGGGCCTAAGTGTGATTTCCCCTAAGAGTTATTGGAGAGGGATAGAAGTGAGAGATTTCTTCTTCCTTACATCTTTGAAGAGAGAATCAAGAGTCTTGTAAAGAGAGAAATAGTCCAAGAGGAGCTACAAGGGATTTTCTTTTAGAAAGAGTTAAAGATAAGTGGTGTTTATTTATTATTATTGTATAAAATTTCTTTTATTTATGAAATTTTTACTTTATCGTATCTTTCTCATGACGTCTGAGTAGTTTTCTTTGTCTTTCTCCCTACTCTCAGATAGGGTGAAATGAAGAGATAATTTGGATGTGCTAATTTTAAAATATAAAATAACTTGTGAAGATTTTTTCACTCTATTCTTAATTTACATTTTGATTTGGCCAATTGAAATGTTAACATCTATTGTGAAACATATTATCTAAGAAATGGAGTATGAGTTTCATAACAAAGTGAGAATCATATTTGGTTCCATGAAAGAGTATTTCGTTCATGGAATTGGGTGCAAATAAATAGGGAAATATATATTACTGTGCAAAGAATTGGAGATTCAAGGGTGACAGACTAACATCCCTAGTTTGGTCTTAGTGTTTAAGAACTAAAGTGAGAGTTAGCCTTCAGGGGAATGTTAGTGGGAGCTATGGAGTGCGAGCCAGTATCCTTCCAGCCTAACCATGGATTTAGAGACTAAACATAAGATTAGCCAATGATTTTCTATAACACTTGACTGAGGGTAGAGAATTAAAATTGCTTCTATTTGGCACAAGACAAATTAAAAGCTTTTATCTCTCTCATTTAACCAAAAACTCATTATAGTGGGAAAGATGCCTTCTCATATTTGATAACTTCATCACAAAAATATAGTTTGGTAGTTATTGCTTAGCTTTGCTTTACATTTTTGCTTTTAGTTGGTAATTTAGTTCTGTTAGCATCTTAAAATTTTAAATTTTAGTTTAGTAGATTTTCTTTATCATTGTGAATTTCCTGATTTAAATTTTGATTATGAATTTACACCTTCCTCATGAGATCGATATTTGGGGCTTAATCAGAAAGTCTTGTATTACTTGATAACAATATATATACTTGCTTATAATCCCAACATAAATTACTTCAATTTTTTAATCATAAATAACAAATCAAGTTTTTTGCATTGTTCCAAAGCAGAATCAACTTTATTAATTTTACACATCCATAGTTTCAGGATAAAGTTTTTGGCGTCGTTGCCGGGAAGGCAAGGGTAAATTAAATAGATTAGGTAAATTTGGTAAATTAAGAAATTTAGCGATAAAGTAAATAAAATATAATACAAAAAGAAAAAAAATTATTAAAAACTAAAAATAATAAAAAAATATTTTTTTTTTGAAATTTAAGAGTGCTTTTAAGAATTTTTTTGCTCGTTATATTTGCTTATGGTAGTATTGGATCTGAAAGTTTAGTATCTTATGATTCTAAATTAGAATGTATTATTAAAAAGTTGGAAAACAACAAAAAGAAATTAGCAATTTGAATGAAATGACGAATAACTTAGATAATCACAAAAATGAAAATCAACAAAGACCTTTACAAGGTTATGCTAATCCTACATCAGATGAACTTCACTTGACTATTCAAAATCATGAAGTTGCTGCTAATTCATTTGAGCTTAAACTTGCTATTATCTAATGATTCAAAATAATCTGTTTGGAGGAACACCTACTAAAGATCCTAACTTACATCTTGTTAGTTTTCTTGAAATATTTTCTATTTTTAAATATGATGGTGTGTATAATGATGCTATCAAGCTTAGACTTTTTCCTTTTTCATTAAGGAACAAAGCTAATACTTGGTTAAATTCATTAGCACTTGGATCTATCAGAACTTAGGGAGAACTATCACAAAAAATTTTAGCTTAATATTTTACAACCTCGAAAACTGCTAAGCTTAGAAATGATATTACATCTTTTTGTCAGTTCAAAGGGGAATCAATATATGAAGCTTGGGAAAGATACAAAGATCTCTTTAGGATATGTCCACATCATGCTTTACCAGATTGGTTAATAATTCAAACATTTTACAATGGATATCTATTATAGATGTTGTTGTAGGTGGATCATTAATGTCAAAACCTTTTGATGAAGCATATTCTTTAATAGAGGAGTTGACAATTAATAATTTTCAATGACCCTCTGAATGGGTGAATCCAAAGCAAGTAGCTAATATTCATGATTCTGATGCAATGTCTTTTTTGACATCTCAAATTTTTGTTATANCATAAAGATGTAGGAACTCATACAGTTTCGTACATCCAAAATAGCTCAGAGTACACAAATGCAACTCAACCTCTAGCTAGGAGAAGCAGAATGAAAAAAAACAGTAAAACTAAGACCACGACGAGTAGCATAATGGTAATGTTATTTCAAACAATGACACGCTCTAGCTCCCGTGTCTGCCCTTCGTCATCTGAAAGTCGTAAATCGCTACCAACATCATTCTCAGCATCAGAGAAACTGTCCGCCCATCGAAAAAATCTACATTGATCGGCAATGCTTTGGGGGCATGTATAAAACTTCCTACCATAGCTATGTGCTTGCCGTGAGGTCAAAAGTGTGGTTTGCAGGCCACAATGACAAATCGCTTGACGGGAGGTAGCGGACATCCTAGAACTCATATTATCCTGAAAAGCAATGCAGCATAAAACATAATTACTAACATATTAGGTAATGAGAAAGGATATCATTAAAATTGAAATATTTGTTTGAAAACAAACACAGACCCCTAATCATATTGTGTTTACAGCAGATCTGAATCGAAATAATCACTCTCCTACTAATGAGGTAGTGATCTCCCACGAAGGGCTTTCATTTCATTTGCACCTTCCCCATCTTTCGTGCAAATTAAGGCATTGTCGTTCTCCTCTGTTGATAGAGATTGACCAATGCGGTATTCAAAAGCTCCGACTGGCACTTCCTCTTCATTGAACTTGACACGCTCGAAATCAACATCAGCTCGAGTTGGATGTCGCCTAATATAGTTATTAAGGGCCATAGTGGCTAACACTACCTGCACCTATTTCGAAAACGGATAAAGTGGCATATCTTGAAGTATGACCATTTTTTCTTTCAAACTCCGAAAGTCCTCTCAATAACACCTCGCAAGGATGAATGTCTTTTATTAAAGACCTCTTTTCTATTTCTCGTACGATTGCTGACACTCTGAAAATCTGGAAGATGATACCTTGTGTCAGGATAAGGTTTAAGGTACCCCCTCTGCATTGGGTAGCCANTTGTTTCGAAGACGGATAAGGTGACATATCTCGAAGTATGACCCATTTTTTCTTCCAAACTCCGAAAGTTCTCTCAATAATGCCTCGCAAGGATGAATGTCTTTTATTAAAGACCTATTTTCTATTTCTTGTACGATTGCTGGCTCTCTGAAAATCTGGAATATGATACCTTGTGTCAGGATAAGGTTTAAGACATCCCCTCTGCATTGGGTAGCCAGCATCCACCAAATAGTACTTCCCTGAAAACTTATAAACTTTAGGTGAGCATAAAAAAAAAATTCTACTTGTATTAGTAAGGAACTAACCATGCGGTGGGTGAGGAAAATTGTACTCTGGATTTCTCGTTGCAATTTTAAAGATTCTACTATCATGTGCGCTGCCCTCCCATCCAGCCATTGCAATTATAAAACACATGTTGAAATCACATACTGCCATGATATTTTGAGTTGTGCTTCCGAAACGGCCGATAAATGCAACTTTCTCGTTATCCGGGACCCTAACATGAATGTGTGTTACATCGATTGCACCGATGCAACCCTTTATGAATAAGTGAAATCATTTCAATATACAACCCAGTAATATTTATTTGAAGTATGAATGTCTACCTTGAAATATGGCATGTATCGGGCATCGTTGCGAATCTCTACTGGCGTTCTTGCAGACGTTGGATCTGTGGGTTTTATTATGGCTTGTGCTAGACTAACAAGAGAACTTAAACCAACTGAGAACTATCTTCTTATTGTTTCAGATGAGTGTTGGAAGCGTTCCATGACTCCCCGCATTAACTCATTCTGTGATAAAATATAAAGTGTTATGCCCAATACTTCACGGTCTGTTGTCCTAGAAGATCCATGAAGTCCATGAGATGTTTTTAGATCTAATAATAGATCACTAAAAAGACCCTGGCACATGCGGAAGATGTTTTGAAATCTCGTTGGGTGTCCTGAAATCATTTCTCCCATCCATTTGTCTCCAATCTGAGATGTTGTGTAACACGACTCACGGTCCACATACGTATTATAGTAATGCACTAGTATATTTATGGCTGCATTTCGACGTCGACGTCGGACTTCCTCTGGGTCCATGAAGATATGAACTATACATTACACTTTGAAATGCAGTTAAGCTCATAGATGGAATAAAACAAGCAGACATATGAACTATAATTGGAAAACAAATAACTTAAAAATCATTTGGAATAAAGTTAAATCAGTTTCATAAAAATGACGTACAACCACAAATGAAAATGTGTACTATCAGGAGTAATCATAGATGGAATGAAGTGCAGCAGTCTAGTTTCCAAATCATAAACAAACACAATGTGAACTAATGAGGAGCTAAACTTCACAAGTCACGATGGTTATAATAATAGCGTATGTATTCCAGTCGTCGCTCTTTGCTCAGTGCTGTGAAGAAGTCTCGGTGGAGGGAATCACGGAAGAGGTCTACAGCAAAGTAGAAAAGATCACGATTCCCTGTAAATTCTGGATCTTCCTCAAGAAGTCCAATGACCTCATGAACCGAGGTTTTTTGAACTCTGTGAGGGGCATCATTAGATGAGTGAACTAGGTATGAGAGCTGCTCCCTCATAGATTCAGGTCCACTCTTTCTCTTACGTTCGTTCCGGGGGTGCTTCACACGGTTGGTGGATTGAATTTCAGGTGGCTCAACACTGCGGAATTCTGCAGAATCATTTGACAATTCCACGGCCACATTCTCGGGGGTTGTTTCAAAAACTGTTTGGCTAGGGGTAGCTGAATATTTCCCTGTAGCTACC
>JXCR01148246.1:73190-85136 GCA_002079205.1 Phalaenopsis hybrid cultivar
TTGTACACATAAGCACAACTTACATCATATAAACAATATATAAAAGGCAAGTTCTCATTAGTTCTCTTCCTTAATGCAGCCACAATCTTCTCACATCCAACTACAATAACAATCAACAACCAAAAAAGAACAGAAATCCAGAGCATAGGAGTATTTCTTGCGATGGAAGGCATGCATTGCAAGCAAGAAATACAAAATTAAAGGTAGAAGACAAAATAACAGTGTACAGAGATTTGTGCAAGTTGCATCGCAATTAACCATTTATATTTCAAAAGGTAAGTTTTGATTCTCATGTGCACAGAACAAAAATCAAATATATCTAACACCTGATAAAGGCAAGTTAGATTTGTATCACATGGTTTCCAATATTGAATAGTTCACAATATATCTAACACCTGATAAAGGCAAGTTAGATTTGTATCGCATGGTTTCGAATATTGCAAGCAAAGCCCGCTTTGTTGAGAGAGTTCTTGAAGATGATCAAATATTGATTAATGAAGCATAAAAATTCTATGATTTTATTGAATGTCACATAAAGGCTTCTACAGAAAAGTTGCACACCCATCCAGAGTTCTCAACAACACTGAGAATGTTGAACATTACAAATTTGCAATATACCCAGATAATGCTTTAATCAAAATGTTGTGTTACTAATGAGTACACTATAAAGTAAAACACATGTCATGCGTAAGCTCAGCTCAAGCTTGAAAATAGAATGAAGTACAATATTGAACAGTAAATGCTAGGCTCAATTCAAATTATTTACAACCCAAATCATCAATATGAGTGGCCTTATGCCACCTACTTGTAGTTTGCTTTTCAAACACTTTATTTTCTTCATTCCAATTAGAGTGTTGCACGCAGTGTGCTTTATATTGAGCAAATCTTTTGGCATAACTTTGCAAACATTTTGATATAGCTTTTTTCTTTTATAATACTTCCATATTAACAATATATGCCATCCCCAAGAAAAATATTGATGTCTACTCATAACCTCTAATAGATGAGCTTCAAACATTATTGGAAACAAGTGTGTTTATTATGATATTTGAAACAAGCATCTAATAACTAGAATATTACAGCATCTACAAAATTGTGATAAATTTATTGCATAAGCATCAAAAATGTAATTCCCCTTATAGTAGTTAGCCATCACATTGTGAAATGAGTGGTCTGGAATATTTGCTTGCACCCGTTATCGAATTGTCATTCTTCTTGGGAGAAACATATCAATTAAACTGCAAGAGCTCATGCTTTATCTAATAAATCCCTTCTTGAGTGAGTCATCAACCTTTCTTTTAAATTTTGTGTATTATGTTGAATCAAATATACTATGTTAAATTTTTCATATAAATTTTCTATTTTCTGTCACTGATTTTTCCCCTCTTCTTCTTGGAGCTTGGGAAGGCTAGAACAACCTAGTTAACTTGTTTTTCCCAACTTCTTGTTCATTTCTATAGGGAGGTTCATATCAACTTTTGAGTTAAAATACAAAGTAAATAGTGATATTTTCAATAGCAATTTGTTATTACACAATTTCCTGTGTGCTTCAAAAGATTTATTAACCAACAAGCTCGCAAAAAAGTGAGAACTAGAATGCTAGAAAAAAGACCACATTAGAAAGAGCAGCTTCAGATGCACTCTCCAAAATTTTCAAAGCAGATCCAGACACCAAACCAAAAGAGGGGATTTCGAAAATGTAATTCTCCTCACTCTCAAACTAAGATTGGGGAAGAGGAAAATAATAGATGGAATCAAAAACACCACTTCCTAATCAAAAGCATAAGAATAAGGGAATAATCATTCCCCCTCCTAAGCCAACTCAACATCAATTGGAGGATAAGAATAAGGTATCATGAAATTAAAGCCAACTCAACATCAATTCGACAGCTCATATGCAGCTGATGTGCAAAATATTAATAAGGTGTGATCTATGAACTTCACTCTAATAAATTTCGGTCATAATGAGCTGTCGAAGATCAACTAAAGAGAAAAAATCATTGCAACATGCACTATCCATGTTAACCTGGCCCCAAATTGCAAACAAATGTGTCTCAGAGCAAAGCATCAGTGATGAATCAACTACTAACTAATGTACAGATCCACCAAGATGGGAAATAAAAAGCATGAACAACAACCACTACACATGAATCAACCACCACAACCACAACCTTCTTCCATTCTTGAGCCAGCATCCACCAAACAAGAATGGCTCAAACGAGAAGGGAAAGCAAAGGCAAAACCCTAGTCAAGCAATCGGTAAAGAACTAAAGAGGTTTCATGCGCTAAACAAAAAATCGCAGAAATAGGAAGGAGATGAGAAGAGAAAACATCACATTTGAAAAAACTCATAAGCTCCCTCATATCTGCGATTAGAAGAAGAAAACTGCTCGTTATACCTCAGATCTGTCGATCGGGGGGCTACGAAGCAAGACAACGAAGGAGAGCCACGAGGGAAGTAGTTAGGGCAGAAGAGAAACGAAAGGGGTAAGCAGGGCAAATGTTCAGGCGAAAGCGAGGCCGCAGGGTTAATATCGCGACCCGCTTTCTCTCAGCTTTGTGACAGTTTTGCTGCAAAGCTACAAACCAAACGGTCGACTGCGGGACGAAGCCGCTGTCGCACACAGTGCCGCGCCAAAAAAGTCAAACCAAACGGGGCCTTAGGCTGAATAAAAAAATTGATTAAACAAGGATTAGAGAAATAAACATAACTAAATCAAACATCCTTGAAACACCACTAAGCCCCATTAGGATTAAAAATTTAGCTAAGTGTTCAAATTACATTAACATGCATCTTAAAGGGTCTTCACCCACATAATTTTCAAATTAAATGATAAGTGTTAATTACCCTATTCTTAGGGATAATTGAGACATTAATGTTCACTGAGCATTAAGGGTATTTACAGGATGAATTATTAAGCAACATAATAAATTTAAAAAGAACTCAGGATTTTCCACCGGGCAGCGAGAGAGTAGCATGGACCTTCTTCTTTCTCTAGATCTGTTGGACACCTCGGATATCTACCAAACTTAATATATTTTGCTTAGCAACATCATCCTTAATTAAACTTCTAAGGACCCGCCAAGATATGACATAGGGTTAGGAAAATTACCAAAATTTTACCTTTCATGCTCTTCATAAACTACCTTAACATGCATTTTAAGTTTCAAGTGGTGGAATGAGAAGACTCGTTAGGTACACTTTTACAATTTTCAGCGTTGTCTTTCTTGTACTTTCAAACTATACTTTTATACCTACAAATTTGCATGCTAAACAACGATGTCACCCTGCATGAAAACTAAAACCATCAAGAAAGCCACATAACCATAACCAAAACTAAAACTAAAATCAACCAAGATAAAATTCACCGCCACAACATTCAAAATATAAAACAACTCAAAATTTAATCACAAACATCACAAAAAAACCACAACTTCAACTAAATTAAGATGTCTCTATCGGATGATCGGGAATCCCTCGGAGGAGGTAACCTACGGTTGCTAACGAGGCTTCCCACGGTTTAAATGAAATTATGGAACTCATTAAGTTGGAGTTTAGTAAGTTCATTTGGCCTAAGTAAATCTAATAGAAAATAGTGGTGCCAGAACGAGGGAACCGTAGGATCCTAACCGGTGTCGCTCTAATCATGCCTGAACGAGGGAACCGTAGGATCCTAACCGGTGTCGCTCTAATCAACTTTAATATGCCCTCATAATTAAATAACTTCAACCATAGGGCCACCTGATTTGTTATTATAATTTGACACACTAGATAACTCAAACTTGTCGCGGCAAGGAGCTTGGAGCTAGCATGGTGGGCAGCACGGCCATCTTCAACAACAAAACCTATCTTCCCTAGCTAAACCAATCTTTCTTCCTTAGACTTAAACAACAAAGCTATAGGACTTCGACGTTGCTTGCTTATGCAACGTAAATCCTCACCTTATCTTTAGGCCTTTGCATAGCCCTGCTATATAATATAAGCCCTAACTCGTCTTAGGATTCCCTGGTTGTCATTTGTCACGACCTAAATCCTCACATCTTCCAGGCTATTTGTGTGATCATTTCACACGAATGTAAGCCCTAATTAATTAAATAGGCAGGATGAAACACCCAAATATTTCTCCTCAAAACTGAAGCCAAACATTAAGATAGCTTGGGAAGTCACCGAGGTTCTCCTCTGGATCCATGACGTCCCCTAGTTCGTCTCCCCTTGGATTCTACAATAAAATGTTCCAAATTTGAACCAATCCCCTTTCACACCTCTACGTCTGATGTTGAAGAGTTCCACCCTTTGAAATTCCTTGAAGATAATATTTCTTGATTTTTATCGGGAGTCTTCTTAAGTGTACAAAATGTTCCAAATTTGAACCAATCCCCTTTCACACCTCTACGTCTGATCTCATTGAAAATACCCTTTGAAATTTCTTGAAGATAATATTTCTTGATTTTTATCAAGAGTTTTCTTAAGTGACTTTGCCCTTTGAAATTCCTTGAAGATAATATTTCTTGATTTTTATCGAGAGTTTTCTTAGGTTGCTTTTTCGAAATTCCTTGAAGATAATATTTCCTGATTTTTATCGAGAGACTTCTTAGGTGAGTTTGGTCAAAAATTTATTGAAGATAATATTTCTCGATTTTTATTGAGAGTCTTCTTAGGTGGCTTTGGTCATTTAAGATGTAATTAACTATAGGGGCTTGCCCTTATAGGAAGCATGTCCGAACCCATCATCATATAAACCCTATTTAATCCTTTATATTAAATAGGGAAACTTGTCGACAAATACAAAGGTTTCACAGACCAAACGGATGTCATACTTTCTTTAGTTTATTTGATCGAGCCTCATCCTCAGGTCTTGTGTTTATCCATCGGGATAAATACCAGATTTGAGGTACAGTGCTCTTTCATTTTTAAACTATGAAAAATATGGGGGTCAGTTTGATTTCATACTTCAACGTCCTTCCAAAGCGAGCGATGGGATTTCGATTCCGGCGACCGACAGCTTCTTACGGGCAACTCCGCTCTAACCCCGAAATAACTCCGACAAGTGTTGAAACATGTGATGAATAGTCTAAAATACAATCTAATGCTTGATTTCCATTCCCTATATAATTTCCATCAATAGGAATCATGGGCTCTTAAGGAAGTAAAGCTTTTTCCCAACTTTCATATGGAACTTCAGATTGACTGTAAAGTAGGAAAATTGTAGAAGGATGCCTAAGTCCATATATTGGCCCATTCATAATAATACCAATAACTGATTTGAAAATACTAGACCCCACATCAATGGGTTTTTCCATTTGAATGCAATAGTTTAAAATGACACTTTCTTTTGTAACTCTTCTAATCTTCATGGTAGGTAGTAGTTTTGTAGATATGAAGAAATGCCATTGTTTTGAAATTGGATCAAGCAGCGAAGCAGAGAAACTAACATATCTCTCATCTATGATTTTCTAATTATAATGTTCATCTGTAAGAAAATTGTATACTTCTTCCATCATATCTTTCATTGGGATAAAATTTGTATAATGACAGATTGGAACGTTTTCTATCATATACAAATCATTAATGTGAGGTGGAGTAATGGTATAGCCTTACCTTGAACGAAGAAAATTCCTTGGGTAATTCCATGTAAGCTAGCATAAAATTCCTTTACTATGGGTACTACAACTGTAGCAGTAATGTAGCACAGAACTTCCTAACACCTCTATACAATGATTTTTTTGATCTATGAAATTGGATTACTCACTCCATGATTGACGAAGCCTCTCTCTTTGATAATTCACTTCTTTGTGATGAATTTTTCATATAATCTCTACGCATCAAAACTGATAAACGTTCTTCTATTGAATTATCCATACCTTGAAGTATTTCTGGAATTAGAAGCCATGAAATTCGAAATTAAGAAGTTTCTGGACATCCATGTTTTTAGGACTTTAAAAACACCTCTCGGTAGTTATTGTAGAGCGATATTCCACCAAAGTCTGCCAAAATTGTTCAGCATGTGAAAAATGCTCAGGACGTCGTAGGCACTCTTGATGGTGCTGTCGACGCCATAGTTCTTTAGTCGGGTGTCGTCGGCGCTCATTCTGGCACCGTCGGTGTCTGAAATTTTTTTGTTCAATTTGATTCCAAATTTTCCTCCAATACCAATATTTGTCTTAATTTATGATATATATAAAATTTGTATTATTAAATTTTTATAATGACAGATTGGAATGTTTTCTATCATATACAAATCATTAATGCGAGGTGGAGTAAATGGTACAGCCTTACCTTGAACGAAGAAAATTCTTTGGGTAATTCCATGTAAGCTAGCATAGAACTCCTTTACTACGGGTACTACAACTCTAGCAGTAGTGTAGCACAAAACTTCTAAAACCTCTATACAATGATTTTTTTGATCTGTGAAATTGGTTTACTCACTTCATGATTGACAAAGCCTCTCTCTTTGATAATTCACATCTTTGTGATGACTTTTTCGTATAATCTCTACACATCAAAACTGATAAACTTTCTTCTATTGAATTCTCCATACCTTGAAGTATTGTATGACTTAAAAATACTATTATTTCTTAATACATAAACACACTTATTAACAAAATAGTAATATATAGCTATATTGATTTATATATGGGTTGCCTCCTACAAAGCGCTTAGTTTAATGTCGTCAGCCCGACATACGATTTGTCTAGTTGGGTTAACTTAAAATTAAAACTTTTTTAAATTGTGGTATGTGTCTTTCATAATAATGTTTCAATTGATGCCCGTTAACTTTAAATACCTTTCTAGTTTTAAGATCCTTAATAACAACAGTTCAATAATGATAGACTTTAATCACTTTAAATGGTCCTAACCATCTAGATCACAGCTTTCCAAAAAATAATCTCAATCTTGTATTATATAATAGAACTTCTTATCCAGGTTCAAACTTTTTATTAATAATTTTCCAATCATACCATATTATCATTTTCTCCTTATAAATTTTTGCATTATCATATACTTCATTTCTAATCTCCTCAAGTTCATTGAGTTTCAATAATCTTTTCAAACCAGCAACTTTTAGATTAAAATTAAATTCCTTAATAGCTCAAAATGCTTTATGCTCCAATTATATTGGTAAGTGACATGTTTTTTTCCAAAAATAGGTATGTATGATGACATTCCTATAGGAGTCTTATAAGCAGTTCTATATGCCCATAATACAGATCTAATCTAGCAGACCAATCAAATTTATAAGGATTTATAGCTTTTTCTAAATTTTGTTTTATTTTATGATTTGATATTTCTGCTAGTCCGCTGGTCTGAGGATTATAAGCAATAGAGAATCTATGCATTATATCATATTTCTTTATCACTTTCTCGATACTCTTATTTTTAAAATGGGATCCTCCATCTATAATAATTACTCTCGGCATTCCATATCTTGAAAAACTATTTTTATTTAAAAATTTAAAAACACTCCGAGCATCACATTTAATTACAAAAATAGCTTCAATCCATTTAGACATATAATCACCAACAAGTAATATATATAAGTTTCTAAATGAAGGCATAAAAGGTCCCATAAAATGTAATCCCCACACATAAAAAATTTCAACTTTTGATGTGTAATTTAGAGGCATTTAATTTCATCTAGAAATATTTCCTACTCGTTGACATTGATCGCATGTTTTAATATATTCATTAGTATATCTAAAAATAGTAGGCCAATAAAATCCAGCTTGCAAAATTTTATAATCACTTCTATTTGTTCCAAAATGTCCTACAAATTCAGAATCTTGACATCTTTCAATTATTTGTTGAGTTTTTTTCATAAGGCACACACCTTCTAATAGTTAGATCTTTACATTATTTATATAAATATGAGTCATCCTAAAAATAAAATTTTGAATCATATATGAATTTCTTTAATTGTTGATTCTTAATATCTAGTGGTAGAATATCACTTACAAAATAATTTACTATATCGGCATACTACGGTGTATCTATTTCATCAATACTATATAATTGTTCATCAGGAAAATTTTCTAAAATTTCATTTAAAAAATTAGTTAATATTTCTTTTTCTAGTCTAAAAAAATGATCAGTTATTTGATTGCTATTTCCCTTTCTATCAACTACAGAAAAATTGTACTCCTGCAATAGAAGTATCTATCTAATTAACCTTAGTTTAGCATCTTTCTTTTGCATTAAGTATTTCATAGCAGAATGATTTGTATGCAATATGCATTTAGTTCCAGTTAAGTAAGGTCTTAATTTATCAAAGACATAGACAATAGCTAATAACTCTCATTCAGTAGTAGTGTAGCTAATTTGAGCATCATTTAGAGTTTTACTAGCATAATATATGGCTTTAAAAACTTTGTTGTGCCTTTGTCCAAACATAGCTCCAATATCATAATCACTAATATCACACATTATTTCAAATGATTTTTCCCAATCAAGTGGTACTATTATAGGTGCAGTGATTAATTTTTCTTTCAATAATTCAAATGCTTTTATGCTTATTAAAATCAAATTTCGTATCTTTTTCTAAAAGTTGGTATAATGGCTTAGTTATTTTTGAAAATTCTTTATATAACGCTAGTAGAAACTAGCATGTCCTAGAAAACTTCTTACCCCTCTGACAGTAATCGATGGTGGTAATTTTTAATTTTTGCAGGTTCTACTTTCATGCCATTTTCAAAAATTTTATGCCCAAGTACAATTCCTCCTGCAACTATAAATTGATATTTGTCCCAATTTAGTACTAGGTTGATTTTTCCACATAATTCCATAAATTTTTCTAAATTATTTAAGAATAATTCAAATGAAGTCCCAAACATAGAGAAATCATCCATAAATACTTCCATTCCATGCTCAATCAAAATACTAAATATTGATATCATAAATCTTTGAAATGTTGCAAGTGCATTGCATTGTCCAAAAGGCATTTTACGAAAAGCAAATGTTCTATAATGGCTTGTAAATGTTGTCTTGTTTTCATCCTTAGGAGCAATTGGAATTTAATGATAACTGGTATATCCATGTAAAAAACAATAATATTTATTTCCAATCAATTTATCCAACATTTGGTCTAGAAAGGGTAAAGTAAAGTGATCTTTCCTAGTGGCCAAGTTTATTTTTTTATAATCTATACAAATTCGCCAACCAGTAACTTGTCTTATCGAAATTAATTCATTTTTCTCATTTACTCCAATGGTCACTCCTCCTTTCGTTGGAACATAGTGAATTGGGCTTACCCAAGCACTTTCTGAAATAGGATGTATAATTCCAACATCTAACCATTTTAAAATTTCTTTTCTAAAAACTTTTTTTCATTATTGGGTTTAATCTCCTCTGAGGATAAGCTTTAGATTTGTATTGTTCATCTAATAAAATTATGTGCATACAAATTGATAGACTAATTCCTTTAATATTTAATAAAGTCCATCCAAAAGCCTTTTTATATCTTTTTAACATTTCAATTAATTATTGTACTTAAATTTCAATTAACTCAGAAGATATAATAACAGGTAATGTAGATGAATCTCATAAAAATACATATTTTAAATAAGCAGGTAATACTTTCAGTTCAAGTTCACGTGGTTTAATACTTGAAGGAATAAGAATTTTATTATCATTTTTCAATAAATCTAAAGTTTCAAATTAGTCTTGAATAAAATCTAAATTTTCTTCTTTTATTTCATCCTCATTTTCACTAAATTCTTCTTGCTTTAATTTTTCTTCAAATTCTTTTTTAAATTGCTCATTAATTAGATAATCATTAACTTCCATCATAAAGCATTCATTGTCCTTTTCTATTGCAGAATATTTCATAACTTTTGTAATATTAAATTTTACTTCTAGATAATTAACTCTCATTATTAGTTTTCCTTTTTGCACATCTATCACAGCTCTCCCTGTTGCAAGAAACGGTCTCCCCAAAATGATAAGAATCTCTTTATCTTCCTCCATATCTAATACTATAAAGTCTACAGGAGAAATAAATTATCCACTTTTATTGATACATCTTTTAAAACTCCTTTATGATAAGTGATTGATCAATCAGATAATTGAAAATTTATAGTAGTAGGGGAAATCTCTCATAAATCTAAACGTTTAAAAATTGATAGAGGCATAAGATTGATACTTCCTCCTAAATCACATACGGCTTTTCCAAAAAATTTTCACCAATTGCACAAGGTATAGTAAAGCTACCAGGATATTTTAACTTTTCAGGAAGCTTTTTCTGTATAGTACCACTACACTCTTCATGAAATACAACAGTCTCATGATCTGAAAACTTCATTTTCTTGTTTAGCTTTTCTTTCATAAATTTCACATAACTTGGCATTTATTCCAAAGCCTCAATGAAAGGAATGTTTATCATTAACTTTTTAAGGATTTTCAAAAAAAATTTATTTTTTTGCCTTTATTCTTTTATTTTAGTCGTTGAGGAAATGGAAGTAATGGTTTTTCTAAAGGAGCTTATGTTTATTCATCTTCATTTTGGTCACTTTCTATCTCTTCCTTCTCCTCATCAACTTGAGTTTCTCTTTGGATTCTTGTTTCAACTTCTTTTCCACTTCGTAATTGAATTGCGTTAATTTGCTCTTTATTTTGATCTTTGGGATTAACTTTCACCATACTCAAAAGATTTCCTGAAGGTCTGTTACTAAGTACAGTAGCAATATGTCTTAATTGATTTTCATTATTTTTAATAGCACCCCCTTGATTTTGATTTCCCATATTCAACATTACCTCTTCTATCTTTAACTTCTTTTCCTTAACTTGTGGGTTAGAGTTAAATCTAAGTGGATAATAAGGTCGATAAATAGGATTTCCTTGATTATTTAAATTTTTTGAGTCATTGAATTGTTATAATTATTCCAACTAAAATTCGGGTGATTTTTTCATCCTGGATTGTAATAGTTAGAATAAGGATTTTATTTTGATTATTAATAGCATTCAAAGTTTAATAAAATGATTGAGTATCAATTATCTGCCCTAGTGAATTTTCCTCCAATACTAGTGGTATTTGAGAATAGTTCACTCCAATTTGATCAATCATTTTTGATATAGCAGCAATTTGAGATTCTAAAATAGACATTGCATCAGATTCAAGATTACTAGCTACTCTCTTAGGATTTACCCGTTCAGAGGGCCATTGTAAATTATTAGTAGTCATTGCTTCGATTAAAAAGTATGCTTCATCAAAAGGTTTTGACATTAAAGATCTGCCTGCAGCAGCATCTGTAATAGATATAAGTGATCCTACTAATCCATTGTAAAAATTTTGAATTATTAACCAATCTGGTAAAGCAAGGTGTATACATTTTCTAAAAAGATCTTTAAATCATTCCCAGGCTTCATATATCAATTCTCCTTCATGTGACAAAAAGATGTAATATCATTTATAAGCTTAGTGGTTTTCAAAGATGGAAAATATTTAGCCAAGAATTTTTGTGATAGTTCTTTCCAAGTTCAAATAGATCCAGATGCTAACGATTTTAATCAAGCTTTAGCTTTATCCCTTAATGAAAAAGGAAAAAGTCAAAGCCTAACAACGTCATTGACACTCTGTCATAGTTTTGTCAAATGAATTAGCAGCAACGTCAGGATTTTAAATAGTCAAGTGAAGTTTATCTGGTGTTGGATCAGCAAAATATTTTAAAGGTCTTTGTCGATTTTCAATTATTTGATTATCTAAGTTATTTGTCAATTTGTTCAAAATTTTATTTTCTATTTATTGTTTTCAAATTTTTCTAATAGTACGTTCTAATTCTGAATCGTAAGGTACTAAACCTTTAAATCCAATATTTTGCATAAACAAATATGGTAAGCAAAGAAAAATTTCTTACAAATACTCTTATAATACATATATATATATATATATATATATATATATATATATATATATATATATATATATATATATATATATGTATATATATATATAT
>JXCR01148246.1:88780-123485 GCA_002079205.1 Phalaenopsis hybrid cultivar
TCTTCAAGGTTTCTGGTTAACTGCAAAAGCAAAGGGTCCTCCTCTGGTATCTCAATAACTGTTGTCTCAATGTGAGCAGGAAGTGTGGAGGGATCAGTACAAAGAGTTTGTTCAGTTGAGGTAGATTGTGGCATGGGATGGAGGTGCTCAATGGGTGAATCATGAGCAGATTAAGGATTGGGAATCACACTCTCTTATACCAAAACATGAGGAAGCTCTTATGCAACAGTTCCAGGCAATTCAGTCATTATATCAGTACCAGTAATAGCAGTAGGTACCTCCTTNCCGATAAATACAACTTTCTTGTTATCCGATACCCTAGCATGAACGTGCGCTCCATCGATTGCGCCGATGCAACCCTTTACGAATAAGTGAAATAATTTCAATATACAACCCAATAATATTTATTTGAAGTATGATGTCTACCTTGAATCGGACATCGTTGCGAATCTTTATTGACGTTCTTGCAAACATTGGATCTGTGGGTTTTATTATGGCTTGTGCTAGACTGACAAGAGAACTCAAACCAACTGAGAAATATATGTTTATTGTTTCAGATGAGTGTTGGAAGCGTTCCATGGCTCCCCACATTGACTCGTTCTGTGATAAAATACAAAGTGTTATGCCCAATACTTCACGGTCTGTTGTCTTAGATGATCCATGAAGTCCATGAGATGTTTTATATCTAATAATAGATCACTGAAAACACCCAGAGACATGCGGAAGATGTTTTGAAATCTCGTTGGGTGTCTTGAAATCATTTTTCAGGGTGTTTTCAATAATATATCACTGAAAACGACTGTCCCAGGGTGTTTTCAGTAATATATATAATAATAGATCACTGAAAACGACCCAACGAGATTTCAAAACACTGAAAACACCCTGAAATAGATCTATTTCAGTGATTTTAAAACACTGAAATCTCGTTGGGTCGTTTTCAATGATATATTGTTAGATCTATTACTGAAAACACCTTGGGACAGTCGTTTTCAGTGATTTATTATTGAAAACACCATGAGAAATGATTTCAGGACACCCAACGAGATTTCAAAACATCTTCCGCATGTCTCAAGGTGTTTTCAGTGATCTATAATTAGATCTAAAAACATCTCATGGACTTCATGGATCATCTAGGACAACACCGTGAAGTATTGGGCATAACACTTTATATTTTATCACAGAACGAGTCAATGCGGGGAGCTATGGAACGCTTCCAACACTCATCTGAAATAATAAACATATATTTCTCAGTTGGTTTGAGTTCTCTTGTCAGTCTAGCACAAGCCATAATAAAACCCACAGATCCAACGTTTGCAAGAACGCCAGTAGAGATTCGCAACGATGTCCGATTCAAGATAAACATTCATACTTCAAATAAATATTACTGGGTTGTATATTAAAATGGTTTCACTTATTCGTAAAGGGTTGCATCGGCGCAATCGATGGAATGCACGTTCATGCTAGGGTGCCGGATAACGAGAAAGTTGCATTTATCAGCCGTTCCAGAACCAAAACTCAAAATATCATGACAGTATGTGATTTCAACATGTGTTTTACATTTGCAATGACTGAATGTGAGGGCAGCGCACATGATAGTAGAATCTTTAAAATTGCAATGAGAAATTCAGAGTACAATTTTCCTCACCCATCGCATGGTTAGTTCCTTACTAATACAAGTAGAATTTTTTTTTGTATGCTCACCTAAAGTTTATAAGTTTTCAGGGAAATACTCTTTGGTGGATGCTGGCTACCCAATGCAGAGGGGGTACCTTAAACCTTATCCTGACACAAGATATCATATTCCAGATTTTCAGAGAGCCAACAATCGTACAAGAAATAGAAAATAGGTCTTTAATAAAAGACATTCATCCTTGTGAGGCGTTATTGAGAGGACATTCGGAGTTTGGAAGAAAAAATGGGTCATACTTCGAGATATGCCACCTTATCCGTTTCCGAAACAGGTGCATGTAGTGTTAGCCACTATGACCCTTAATAATTATATTAGGTGGCATCCAACTCGAGCTGATGTTGATTTCGAGCGTGTCGAGGTCAATGACGAGGAAGTGCCAGTCGAAGCTTTTGAATACCGCATTGGCCAATCTCTATCAACGGAGGAGAACGATAATGCCTCAATTTGCACGAAAGATGGGGAATGTGCGAATGAAATGACAGCTCTTCGTGAGGAAATCACTACCTCATTAGTTGAAGAGTGATCATTTTGATTCAGATCTGCTGTAAACACAATATGATTTAGGGTCTATGTTTATTTTCAAACAAATATTTCAATTTTAATGATATCTTTTTTCATTACCTAATATGTTAGTAATTATGTTTTATGCTGCGTTGCTTTTTAGAATAATATGAGTTTCAGGATGTCTGCTACCTCCCGACGAGTGGTTTGTAATTGTGGTCTGCAAACCACACTTTTGTCCTCACGGCAGACACATAACTATGGTAGGAAGTTTTATACATGCCCCCGAAGCATTGCCGATCAATGCAGATTTTTCCGATGGGCGGACAGTTTCTCTAATGCTGAGGATGATGTTGGTAGTGATTTGCGAGTTTCAGATGACGAAGGGCAGACACAGGAGCTACAGCGTGTCATTGTTAGAAATAACATTACCATTATGCTACTCGTCGTAGTTGTAGTTTTATAATTTTTTTTCATTCTGCTTCTCCTAGCTAGTGGTTGAGTTCATTTATGTACTCTAGGCTATTTTGGATGTACGAAACTGTATGAGTTCCTACGTCTTTATGTATGAAAACACGACTTCATATGGCTTGAGGTGCTTTTATATATTTTACATTTTATGCTTCTAAAATATGTTTGTAAATTTTTATATGTATAGATGAATTAATATTTGTATACATTGATATATAGATAAAGATAAATTTTAAACCTATGTGTTTAAAATTACAAAATATTTTTTAAAAATTATCCATAAAAATGAATATTAAAAACAATTTATTTCATTTAATTAATTAAGAAAAAATATTTTTATAAATTTTATGTATATTAAACCCATATTTATACAAATAAATCAAAAATTTTAAACATTTTAACAAATAGGGACAGTTTCGTCATTTTTACATAAAATAGCTGGCTCAACATTTTTCACGCAGCTGCACCAAACAGACAGTCAACTTCCCCACAGCTGCTTCCCCACAACTGTTTCCTGGGGCAGCGCAGCTGCAGCTGAAAAGCTGAGAATCTGTAGCTGCGCCAAACAAACCCTTATCGTCGAACTGTTTTTTTGTGAAGACCCTTTTTTAGAATATTCGTTGCTTGGTCGTTAGAGTGAACATACCCCATGCAAATATCTCATCTGTCAATTTTTTCTTTCATAAAGTGTTTGTCTATCTCTACCTGCTTTGTTCTATCATGAAGGACAAGATTGTGGACGATGACGATGACAGACTTATTATCACAGTACACATTTATTGGTGGTGGACTATGAATTTTTAACTCCTGGAAAATTCTTCTAATCCATAGAACTTCACATATCCCATGGGTCACAAATCTGAATTCAGCTTCAGCACTGTTTCTTGCCACGACACTTTGCTTCTTGCTCCTCTAGGTTACTAAATTTCCTCCCAGAAAAGTGCAGTACCCTGAGGTTGATCTTTTATCTGTAACACTCTCAGCCCAATCTGCATCTCTAAATGCTTCTACCTGTAAGTTCTCATTTTTCTTGAACATTGGTCCTCTTCCGGGTTTTCCTTTCATATATCTAAGGATCCGATAAACAACCTCCAAGTGATGAGTATTTGGAGAATGCATAAACTGATTTACCATATTGACAACAAATGTTATATCAGGATGAGTGTGTGACAAGTAGATTAGTCTTCCCACCAGTTTCTGATATTGTTCTTTATTGACATCATCTATTTTATTTGTCACTTGTAACCTTTTATTTGGTTCAATCAGGGTTTCAACTGTTTTGCACCAAAGCATTCCGGTTTCACTGAGTAAGTCGAGTGAATACTTTCGCTGATTAATAAAGATCCACTCCTTAGATCTGACAAACTCAATACCAAGAAAGTATTTTACATCTTCTAGATTTTTAATCTTGAATTTTGTGGCCAATCTTTCTTTTAATTTCTCAATTTCTCTAGCATCATATTCTGTAAGGATAATATCATCTACATAGACAATGAGTATAGCGAGTTTATCAGTTTTTGAATGTTTGTAGAACATAGTATGATCAGCTTGACTCTAAGTATATCCATATTTTGGAATCACCATTCCAAACCTCTCAAACCAGACGCGAGGAGATTGTTTGAGCCCATACAAGGATTTCTTTAATCTGCACACTTTGTCTTCTCCAAACTTCTTCTCAAATCATGGTGGAAGATCCATGAATACCTCCTCTAATTCACCGTTTAGAAAAACGTTTTTAACATCAAGCTGATGCAAGGGCCAATTACGGTTTGCTACTATGGACAGTAAAACCCGAATGTAATTGATCTTGGCTACCGGAGCGAATGTCTCCTGATAGCCAATTCCATGAGTTTGAGTGAATCCTTTCGGTACTAATCTTGCTTTATATCTTTCGATACTCCCATCAACTTTACTTTAGTAGTGAAAACCCATTTACACCCAACAATAGACTTGTTTCTTGGTAGAGTGACAATTTCCCAAGTCCCATTTTTCAAAAGAGCTTCAGTCTCTTCCTTTACTGCTATTCTCCAATTTGGATTACTAAGAGCTTCCTGTATTGTTCTGGGTTCAGACAGATTAGAAATTTTTGACAAAAAAACTTGATGTTTGTGTGAGATTTTTTTATAGGATGGGTATTTTGAAATGAAATATTTGGTAGCACAAGAACGTGTTCCTTTTCTAAAGGTTATAGGAAGATCCAGATTTATAACTTCTGAATCTAGAGCTTCTGTTGGTGAAAAAATAAGATCAAGATCAGAAATTACCTGTGTTTCTTGAGGATCATCGTTCGGTTCTTCAGATTGGGAGGGAGCTAAAGGTTTAGTTTGAATCTTTTTTCTTTTATGGAGCCATTTTTAGAATAAACAAGGGGTTCTGCTGTTGTATTATGCGGTATTTCTCCCTCTGTATTGGACAAGATACTTTCAGGCGTCTCTTGACTAGGATTCTTCTTATTTTTAACAATTATTTTTGGTTCTTTGTTTTCAAAGACCTCAGGTGTACTTGATGTTACAACAATTTTTGGAAATAGATTAGAAATTTGCCAAAAATCATTTTCTGCATCAGTATTATACTCCCCCTGAAGTAGATTTTTGTGAAAGAAGAGAATTTTTTCCTTGAAGATCACATCCATACTAATGTAAATTTTTTTGGTGACAAGAGTAAAGCATTTGAAACCCTTTTTGTTTAAGGCATATTCAAGAAAAATGCATTTTTCAGATTTTGGATCCAATTTTGATCGGTAATTATTCGAAATATGAATGAAGCATGTGCATCCAAAGATTTTTAAAGGAATATTTGAAGGCATTCGTAGACTTAGAAAACTATTTTTCAGTTGTTTAGAGGAATTGTATATTGTAAAACTCCAGTTGACATTCGATTTATTAGATATGATGATGTTAAAACAACGTCCCCCCATAAATATTTAGGAACGTTCATTGAAAACATGATAGCCCGAGCAACCTCAAGTAAATGTCTATTTTTTCTTTCAGCACTTCCATTTTGTTGTGGCGTGTCACGACAAGTAAATTGATGAATTATGACTTTGTTTATTAATAACTCTTCTAAACATTCATTAAAATATTCAGTTCCATTGTCAGATCTAAGGATGCATATTTTAGTTTCAAATTGAGTTTCAATTATGTTAAAATCTTTAAAAAGTTTTTCAACTTCTGATTTTTTGCTTATAAGATTAACCCAACATATTCTGGTGTGATCGTCAATAAAAGTCACAAATTCCCTTTTTTCCAAATAATGTTTTGACTTTTGAAGGTCCCCAAACATCACTATGGATTATGTAAAAAGGTTTTGAAGGATAGTATGGTTTTGGGGCAAAATTTATGCGATGACTTTTTGCTAAATAACATGTTTCACATTGAAGTAAAACACAATTAACACCCTTAAACAAATTAGAGAATAAATGTTTTAAATAAGAAAAACTTGGATGACCTAATCTAAGATGATATTCCATTATTTTCTCTAATGCAGGGTTCGACCTCATACTGCTGTAGGCTTCAACCTCTTTTTTCCTAGGAACAGTCTTCTCAAAGTAGTAAAATCCTCCTATCTTTTTAGTTCTCCCAATCATCATCTCCGACTTCTGGTCTTGAAAAACACAAGAAGATTCACAGAAAATTATACGACAGTTAGAATCTTTTGAAAGTTTGCTGACGGATAGAAGATTACATTTGAGTTTTGGAACATGAAGTACAAATTTAAGACCTATATTTTTGGACAAGTTAATGCTTACTTTTCCAGCAATGGAAGTGAAACTACCGTCAACAATACGAACATTTTCATGGCCAAACATGGGATGTATGAATGAAATAAATAGTCTAAATTTGTCATGTGATTCGAAGCTTTTGAATCAATAATCCAAGGGTTTAGTTGTCTACCTGCATGTACCATTGAACAATTTGGAATACCAGTGGCCAAACTGGGGTTTAGCAGATTCAGGAGTTGTTCGATTTGCTCTTTGCTAAATGGTCTGGTTTGTTCGACAATTGTATTAGCAGTAGGTGGCTTGCGCTTGTTTCTTGGCTTCCAATCTGCAGGTTTACCGTGGAGGTACCAGCAGATTTCTTTAGTGTGTCGTGGTTTGTTGCAATGATCACACCACACCCGTGGTTTCTCCTCATTCTTCTGTGAATATGGAACAGTCCGCTTGTTAATATGAGTCTTTGATTGAAATGCCGAAGTTTCAGGTATGCTGGTAGGAGTGGATTTCTTGTTGAACATTACTCCTCTTCGAGTTTCTTCGCGACGAACTTCTGAGAAAGCCTCATGGATTGAAGGCTTGGGACTTCTTCCAATAATTCTGCCCCTGATCTCATCAAACTCCTCATTAAGTCCAACAAGAAATTTAAAAATTCTATTTGCATCAACAATAGTCTTATATCTACTAGCATCATCAGGACACTTCCACTCTTGATCATTGAACAGGTCAACGTCTTGCCATATTCTCTTTAAAGTATTAAAGTATTTTGTGACAGAGTCATTACCTTGATGAATGTCACCAAGTTTCAGGGAAAGTTCATAAACCTGAGATTGGTTATCTATATCTGAATACATTTGGGCCACATTCTCCCAGGGTTCTTTGGCAGTAGAGTAACACATATAGTTTGTGTTTATCTCTTCTTCCATAGAGTTTACCAACCATATCATTATCATGGAATTTTCTGCATCCCAGGTTGCGTAGGGGGGATCTGTAGCGGCTGCTTACGGACTTCTCCTGTTAGGTAGTCTATCTTCCCTCTTCCTCTAATATACATCCTCACCAATTGTGACCAGCGTAGATAATTATCACCATTGAGACGGATTGTGGTGATCTGGGCTGGATGATTTTCGGTGGTGGTTCTAGAGAAGGGTGGTGCGGAAGCAGATGACAGGGTAAAATGCTGGTTAGAAGTAGCAGAATCATTTATATTTTCAGACATGATAAAAATTGTGCGGCTTTGCAAGTGGCAGAACAATGGAGAGGTAATGTTTCGTGAATTGCGAGCTTGTGGGCAGCCAAGCAGATTAGAGCAGCAGCGGCGAAACAGATGGCGTCGTTTGCGATCCCGATTCTTATCTTCGTCAGCAGCGTCGCTCGCGCTTCCTCGCCTTCTTTGGCTTTGCCCGCGCTTCCTCGCCTTCTTCGGTTCGAAGAAGGAAAGCGCATGCTTCCGACATCGAGAGACGATCTTCTTCACGCGAAAGGCAGGATTCTCCAGAATTTTTTTTTCTCCCGTTCTGATACCATAAAAAACAGAAAGTGATGAGAAAATTCTTTTCTTCTTATTGATTCAATTCAAATTGACTTTACATATAGGAGTTCCTCCTCCTTAGATAAGGAAACTAACTAAATAAGTTTAAATAATTTCCTATTACATTGCAAGACTAATCAAGCAAGATTTGGTACAAATATCACATGATATAAATAAAGAAGGAGAATAATATCTGTATAAGAGGAATGCAATAAATTGTAATTTGAATTAAATCATTCAACATAACCCAACTTATTTTTTAGTATGATCCTATTTTATAAATCTGCTGACTTTGGCATAGATGTTAATTTGACAAGATATTTTTTTAATTTTCAGGTGTTTATTGATATCACATTAGATGTTTAATTGTATTTTATAATTGTTTGAGTAGAAGAAAGTCTAATCCATCTAATTCGATTGCCTACAATAAGTAAGTTGGTGCACATTCTTTTTAATACATCTTTTCATGCACAGTAAGGTGACATTTATGTAAAAATTGAAGTTTAGGTGCTAGATATGTAAATAGATAGAAGTTGGATGGTATGTGTAAATTTTCCTTTTACTGATTTTCACTTTCAAATTTTCTTTGCTACAGCTCGAGCTTAAACTAGGGTTTGGTGGTACATCCTATAAAGATTTCATACAGAACATGCATCTACCTTTGCAACTAAGGTTTTTAATAATTATAATTTTAATGTTTTTCAGTAAGCTTGAAAAACCTGGATTCACTCTCTTTATATTTCAGTCAGGTGGATCCTATTATAGCTTCTTTTTCAGGAGGAGCTGTGGGTGTAATATCAGCACTAATGCTTATTGAAGCAAATAATGTTGAGCAGCAACAGAAGAAGAGATGCAATTACTGCCAAGGAACTGGTATGTATTAGATATTTCCTACTTTGGCCATTTTAGGTCGGCGCGTTGGAGAACTAAACCGATTCAGGGTATAATCTCCAATCCAGATTTTCATAGGAAGATTTACGAACATACCACACAATTCCTACATAATTACATATCTAACACCTAAATTTCAATATTTACTTTTCAGCCACCTTAACTATGCATCTATGTATAATAATATAAATATTTTTTGTTGAATCCTTTTAGAACTTAGGGGCCTGTATTGTTTGTGAGTAAACACGACTCGGTAAAGACCTTATTTTTGGAAGGAGGGTGGAAAAAAGGAATGAATGTGATTGATGGTTGAAAGAGTGCCTCCAGTTTTGATTGTTGAGCTTGAAGCTCCGGTTGGATTACAATGTTTCTAGAGAGAGGGAGAGAGAGAGAGAGAGAGAGCATATTTCAAAAAGATCTATGGTTTTTTTAGGCCCGAGAGTCCCCTTCTTACTCACTTAACTTTCTTTTATACATAAAGGAGAATAAAATAAAAAATATATTTCGCATAGTACTACGCCAATCCGTAGTGTCTTGGTGAAATGACCGTCACATAGATATCATGCTGCATTTTTAAAGCATGATGGATTTGTGTCCTTGTAAATAATGTGACCATCTCTGATAGCTGTCCCTCCATAGATGGGCTAGATCGTTTCCGTGGGAGAGGTCAATCTAGGTGTTTCGACAGGTGAGCTTAGTTCAACCATTTCTGTAGGTGGGTTCAATTCAGGGGAGCTTAGTTCAACCTAAACATTGTTTCTTTACATATATAACACCCAAATCTTTTATATCATACATATCACATAAAAAATAACACTATTTTAACTTAAAAAAAAATGAAATACACCTTTTCATGGATAGCTAAGGTCCCATTTATGTCAATATTAAAGTTAGGTGTTAGATATGTAATTTCATAAGAATTGTGTGGCATGTATGTAAATCTTCCAAAAAAATATTTATATTTATATTTTTTTCCTTTTTGTTAGTCTGAAGATTTGCTTGCTACATGTTGAAAAGTATCACTGATGTTATATTTTGTATATTTTTGATACAGGATATTTGGCCTGTGCCAGATGTTCTGCCAGTGGTATTTGTGTAAACACTGAATCTGCTTTAGTTGCTGGCATTCGTGATGATCCTTTTCAAACTCCTACAACTCGAAGATGCCCTAATTGCTATGGGGCTGGTAAGGTATGTTAGGCGAGACATATAATGATGGATTCTTTTCTGAAAGTTCAAAATTTTCGCTATTTTGACAACACATTTTAGTGGTAAAGTCGCTGTATTAATATTGAATCTTGTCCTGTATAATTTTAGAGGGCTTTCCTTGTAGCAATAATTGTCTATTGTGATGTAGAAGTTCAACTTTTCAAAGAGCAAGGTCTCTATGCCATTCAAGCGCCAATAGTAGAATCAAAACTTAAAGAGGGGGTGGCAAAATAAAAAAAAATTTAAGGAGTGACGAATATTTAAATTTAAAAAATTCGCCTCCTTTTTAAAAGCTGTTATAAATATTATTATTAAAATTAAATATACTTAAATCAAAGTTATTATTCAATATTTAAGTTTAAGAGATATAATTTTTATTTCATTATATGATATTAAAGAGTTTAGTAAAAAAATAGGGGTGGATGAGATGGTGATCCCTGAACCACTCTTCGGTTCTAGCACTGAATGTAGAATAATGGATGCGTACATCAGTTTCTCCCTATTGATGTGGATCCTCACTTAAATTTGTAGGTTTGACAACTTAACAGATTAATTTTATTGATATGGAAAGGGGTATAAATACATGTTACATGAATTCTAAAATAGGAAAGATATAACACCCATTTATCCAAGATTACAATTAATCAATTCCTAACAACTACCTGGAGATAAAATGAAAGACATAAAATAGGAAATAATCGGAAAGGAAACAAATAACTTCTAACATAAAGTAGAAAATAAATCAATACTAATAACTTCTAATACCCTCCCTTAAGTTGAAACATGGATATGAATCATGTTCAACTTGAATTTAAAATCATTTAATAATGCGTGGGGAATATATTTTGTGAGGTAGAACTTGAAGACTTCATTTCCAAGGCATTTAGGGATACCTCTAGTTGACTGTGGCTACCTTTGACTGCAATTTCTGCATTTTCTGTAGATAGGTGGAAGACTGCTATAAGTAATGCTGCAGGGATATTTGCAGGGAGTTGGACAACCTATATGGAAAGTTGCAAGAAAAAAAAAGGAATAAGCTCAGCAATAAAAAAAATGGAAAGCTTCGGAGGTAGGCATGTTGTAGGAAAAGGACGCGTTGGAGGGTCTGCTGAAGGAAAAAAGCTTTAGACGAGGGTCTGCTACAGAAAAAAGCTCTGGAGGAGGGTCTGATGTAGGAAAAAAATCCAAAAGAGGGTTAGCTGCAGATTGAGAGGAGGGTCTACTACAGAAAAAAGATCCGGAGGAGGGACTACTTTACGAAAAAGCTACGGAGGGGGCCTATTGCAGGAAAAAGCTCCAGAGGCAAGAAAAGGCTTTGAAGGAAGTGTTGTGCAAGGAAAAAAAGCTCTGCAGGAGGGATGAATGAATAAGGTTCCCAATAACCCCAACTGCTTCATAATGAAGGACAACATTATGAGAATGAAGCATAAGAATAAGTTTTGGAAGAGCATTGCATTCGACTATTTGGTTATTGTTTTCATCATTTTTGAGAGCTAATGTTCGCAGGGCTCCAATAGCTACTCTCTGCACCTTTGGATCTTCTGATTCTAGTTGTTCAACTAGAGGTGAAATGCCACCTTTAATTCTAACGGAGGTTTTAATGGTGCTATTTTCATGAGCAAGATTTGTGATAACATCAGCAGCCCTCCTTATAAGGCTACTAACAACCCGTATATGTTGGCCCCTTCTATGCCTTCCCAAGAGACCCACGACAAGAGGTAAGGCACCAACATCAGCAATTAGTTGTTGATGCTTTGGCTTAACGAACAAAGGGCCCAAAGCAAATGCACTCCCTTTCTCCATGTCATGTTCGTAGTGATGCTCTCCCCTGCCATCCGCATCCATTATTAGAGTCGTGGGCTCCTGCAGATGCCAAACAAGTGCAGGTACATCCCCGTTCTAAACTATCACATTAACAAGCTCCTCTCTCTTTGCAAGGTTGGCGAGGGCACGAGTAGCATTTCTAGCGGCTTTCCGATCGGCTCTCCTCCATGAGAAGCCTCTTTCTAGGACCTCTACCTTTGATTCCTCGCCTGGCATCCTGGGCTTTCTAAGGAGCTTTGGCAGCAGATTTCGTTGGCGCCATTTTCCCTAAATGCCTCATCCTCTTCAGCCACTGATGATGGAGTGACGACATCCTACCTTTCTCTTCTGCCCCTTTAGCTGTTGTGACGTGGCTGACAGCCGCTGACGTCATTGCTCCTCCTTGAATACTGCCCACTTTGCATTAAAGAAAAGAGAGTTACAAAACATACAAAAAAGAGCCGCTAAGCATCCAGCTCACAACCTCTTTGTCCCTTTCAACAAAAACAAGGGCCGACTATCATCTATATTTCTAATAACAAAATATCTTGTAAAGCATTTTGAGCACAATTATGTGCAGCCATATTGTTAGAGCTAGCTGTGTAAGAGAAGAAAACCTGCCGAAAACATGCCAAAAAAGTTGTATCAAAGTCGATGTTGCTTTACTGCCGCCAAGATGGTCCGTCCATGGTTTGTTGAAGTGGTTGCATCGCATTGAAGTTATCCTCTTTCATCCATGGTTCAATTATCGTGCCAATGAAACATACCGCTTCCAATTCAACTCAAGAACTATCCCAATGAAGAAGGTTCTGCTCTGCCGCCACCAAGCATATCCCTAATTCATCCCGGATTACCACTCCCAACCCTGCAAAACCAGAGGGAAATAAAGTTCCATCAGCATTTGCTTTGACCCATCAAGGATCCATTGCACCGAGCGAAGTTCCATTGCTCCTGAATAGGAAAAGCAATGGTCTGCGTGAGAGAGGAAAAAGTAGTGGATGACATAACAATAGAAGTTACAAATTGCCGGTCATGGGTCTTTGCATCTCTTGCCCTCCAACATTGACAAACCACGCCACAATAAATGCGTTTCGCTGTATAGTGTTTTGCCTTTTCTTCAATCATTCATAATGAGGAGTCTTCAAAATTGTTAAAAAGAGGAATTTGAATTCCCACTTGGCAAGAACCCGGAAAGTAGCTAAGAGAGTGGCGCATTCAATTGTAATGTGCGAACGATCTTCTATACCTCACATCCCCACGGGCCACCTTAAGTTGTCCCCAATGTTCCTTCGCATTTCCGATGAATTAGTAGGTATAGCAGCGTGGAAAAGTAGCAACCAAAACATTGCTTCGTGCGGATGAAGCTTCAATCCTTTGAACTAGCCGATAGAATTGATCTCCCAGTCAAACTACTTAAGATAAGAAAGAGCAAGAGTAGCACTCCCCGAGTGAGCAGGAACCTTTGCTCCTACATGGGAGGAGATAGAGCAGATACCAAGAATGTAGCAGGAAGATGTCCTCCACTAAGGAGGACTGCAGTAAGAGTCCACGTTATAGCTTTGTAGGGAATTTGTGGTAAGCAGGAAGGGTCTGGGAAGAATTCTTATGCTGGCAGCTGCAGGGAGAGGAGTTCCGCATCTAGGGACTTGCAAGTAGAGAGTTTTGACGTCTAGTTTCTGCAGGAAGAGTTCCGACTGCTAGGGTCTGCAGGGAGAGGAATTTTGGTGGTCAGAAACTGTAGGGGAAGGAGTTCCGACAGCTAGTGCCTTGGAGGGAGAGAGTTCGGCTGTAGAGAATAGGAAGTTTGCGGCGGCATGAAATCTTCTCCTCCGCTAGAGCCTAAGGTTTTTTTCAAGACTTTGATACCATGTAGGTTTTGAGAATTTCGCGAAATAATTTTATTGATATGAAATGAGGTATAAACCTAGGTTACACGACTTCTAAAATAGGAAAGACATAACACCCATATCTCCAAGATTACAATTAACCAATTCCTAATAACTACTCGGAGATAAAAAGAAAGACATAAAATAAGAAATACATAACTTAGGAATTAATCATAAAGGAAATAAATAACTTCTGATATAAAATATAAAATAACCAGAAAGAAATTAAATCAATACAAATAACTTCTAACAAATTTGTTAAAGTATGAAAAATCTTACAGAACCCTTATTTGTGCGGCTCCCTTGTTTTGCTTTCATGCTATGGATGTTACCCTATTTCTCTTTACTATTATGATTCTTTTGTTTTGAAATCCTATGCTTCCGGCAATCATTTGCTTCTTCAGGCTTTTATGGATCTATGATTGTTTCGCTTTTTTTTTTTTGGGCTTTTACATCCATAACGTGCAATTCTATGCATTTACATATTTGACACCTAAACTTTAATTTTTATATTTATAGCACCCAAGTAATTCATATCATATTAAAATTGCCACTATTCTAACTTTTAAAATGTGAAATATACCTTTTTATTCATGGGAAATGAGTGGTATGTAAGCTATGTAAATGCATAAAAAATGAGTGGCATGTATGTAAATCTTCCTTTTTTTTCTTCTGCAACTCAATCTAGGGAATTGGGTTTTCAATTTTGCTACATGGATCGACAAATGCTTCTACGTTTCCTCTATTCTTACTTCTCATGCTTGTTATGTGTCAGCAAATTTGGTGGCAATGTAGCAAATTTCGAGCGTATTGTTTTTAGATTTGGTTGTAGTCGATGGAAAGGAATTGGTTATGCAAACATAAATACGTGTGCATACAAAAAACTTTTTATTGTCTGAATAATATTTTTATTTTCTTTGTAGTTTCTTTCTGCTTTTGCGTTGTAGTTCCTTGAACATCCTACTTCTTCTAGAGCTTTGTTGGTGGGAGCCACTTGTATTGGATGCACCCTTATACTGTATTCCCTTACATGTCTTTGCTGAACTTAAAGAAAAAAGCTTGAGATTTAGAGTGTTTTAGGTTCTTGGGGCCACCTAACGCCATCCTATTAAGAGATGAGAACTATGCGATATGTACACAAAATTTTTTTCACAGACACTTTATATTGTAACAAATGTTTTGTACTTTCAATGAAATTTAAAAATATGAAAGAAATCAATTCAGACAAAAATTCAACGGCTTTTTACCATAAATAACATAGACATTCATTATTAGAGAGGAAAATTTACACATGTAGCACACAATTCCTATGTATTTACATACTTCACACCTAAATTTTTATATTTACATAGATAACACTTTGGAGCTTTAAACCTATGCATGAAAGATCTATTTCATTTTTAAAAAGTGATAATGTTCTATTTTTTAATTTTAATATGCCGTGAGTTGAAATTTATCCACTCATTAAAACTCTAATTATATCATTGAGTAAATTCAATTTCATAACAATGTTTGGTGGAGAGAATAATATGTAAAGGAAAAAGGCTCTTGTTCGTACAAGGAGATAATATTTACGAAAGAACTTTTAGTCTCTCACTTGATTAAGCTACCTCATGAAAGTAAAATGAAAAACACATCTATCTACAAATTTATTCAGAACCAAAGTCGACGTCACATGTATTTATAAATCTAAAATCCCTTGGAATCCAATTTACAGTACAAGATAATTCATCAAAACCACATGTTGGTTGCCAGAAACATCCCGGTGACAAGAATGCTGGTAGTAATCTGCTGAAAAATTGATTGCAAAAAATATAAAATTGTAGGTACCAAATATTTTTTTGCAATGAAAGGTGTAAATTTTACATTTGATTACAATGAAGGCCACATGTGCCTCCAGCGAAGTCAATTGCACCTGTATTCTCTAATAAATACATTATAGAAAGTTGCTAATTAGTTAAATATTGCATAACCCACAACAGAACTTGATTGGCCAAGTAATTGAAGGTCGATGAGCTTAGGAAGATTGTCAGCATCACTGGACGGATGAATACTTCCAAGAGGGTGTGGGCGGAGGAGTGGGGATTCAAAATGCGCAGTTTGGCCCCATTCTAAGTATAAGTGAAAGCTAACTCTGGTATCTCAAAATGTGCAGTTTGGCCCCACTTTGCTTTATCTTAGAATTTAATTTTACTTTTTTTCCTTATTTAGAAGTAAATAATTCATAATTTTTTGAAAACTTAACATTTTTATCAAGATTAACCATACGTACACATTTCAAGTGTTCTTCTAAAAAAAAATAATGGATGTCATCTACTTATGAATTGTTTGCATTGCAACTAGATCTCTTTTCGTTCTTCTTTGACAATTTGTTAGGACTTCATCTAGAATTAGTGAAGAGGTATTCTTTGAGCTTATTGGTGGGAAAAAGCTCCTCACCAAGATTTGTAGGGTTTGCAAATGCTATCTTTTTGATGAACATAGTATTTGGATGTGTCAAAAGTATATGACAACTCATGTATTTGATGGTGATGAAATTACTTGTCATGTATTGACCTACAATATTTGTAAACGATACATGAAAAGGAATTAAAGTTGGATACTCTTGGGATGGAGTTGACTTCTCTTTTGTCGACATGCTTCTCCCCCTTCTCTAGGGGCACAAGTCTTTTTCTTGAATCTATCATTGATGTTGAGCCTCTTGACTAAATTATCATAATTACCATGAGACCTACTTCATTTATCCTTAGGGGTTTCATCAAGCATACCTGGCCGGTCCGGAATCGTTGAGCTTAGAGAAAGAACCAATGCTATGCAATTTTATTCTTCTTTATTGATATGAGTATTGGCGAGCTCCAACAACTTGGCTAAAGTTTTTAGTTGTTTCAAGCCGAGTGATTGATAATTAAAGAATTTTGGGTTTACCGCGCATCAATTGGCCAAAAATGATAATTGATTTGTGCTTTCGGAGAAGTTTAATAGGAGGAACAATTTTTTGAAGATATTTTTGTGATTTTCTCGATCATATTTGTTAATGTTCTTTCATGTCGTTCAGTTGCCTAGAGATGATAAAATTGTTGGTGATGTGTAAGCTACACATAGATCTTTTTTTATCATCATGATGCTCTATGGTTTGGTTCCTAATTTTAGGCATATTCATACTCACTTTATCATTTATGATGTGGATCTAAAGTTGTTTGCAGAAAGTATCAAAACCTTGCTTGAGGCATGTTGACCTCATTTTTGGGTGAGGCCTTTAAAATGCTGCCCACCACTGTTTGGGTTCGTAGGAAGCCATCTAGGTGTTGCCCACCACTGTTTGGGTTCGTAGAAAGCCATACATGTGCTGTTAGAAGTTCCTAGCTGTTGTCCGGAGTCGTAGGAATCACCGTACATTTGCTAGTTGTTGCTCAGAGCCGTAGGAGATCGTATGATTACCTTACTAGCTCGCTAGTTGCAGTCAGGAGTTGTAGGAAACCTTATGATCACATGTTTGGAGTTTCTAACTATTGTAACGATTTTTTCTACTGCTTACTGTTTCCTTTTTTTCTCTGCAATTTGTTTAAATTCCCTGCAAATTATATTGTGTTTTGTGAGTTAAACATAAAATAGGGATAGCAGCAGCAAATACGCCACGTACGCAGGTACATTTTATTTGTTGTTGTTTTTTTCATTGCAACTTATTCTTGCTACACATTATGCAGGTACTGAATACAATTTTACTTTCAAAACAAAATGATTTTTCAAAATTAAGCAACATTTTCAAAATAAAAAATAAGTAAAAACATAGCACTTTCTTTCGAATTTACAGGAGTCTCTCGGAGGAGGTAACCCACGGTTGCTAACAAGATCTCCCCGGTTTAAATGGATTTCATAATTCGTTTAAGTTAAATAAATTCAAAAGAAAATAGTAATAGCGGAACGAGGGAACCGTGAGATCCTAATCGATGTCGCTCTAATCAACTTTAACATCCCCATAATACTAAAATGATCATAACTTTAGAAAATATTTGATTTGCATCATGACTTGACACATTAGAAAACTTAAATCTACTTTGACGAGGAGTTTGGAGCAACTTCATGGGCCGCACAGCAAGGAGCTTGGAACAGACAACAAGTGGACGTGGTAGTCATTCTACAACAGCAAAATAAGTCTACACCAATTAAACTCTATCCTTGCTCTAAATAGAAATCCATAGGACTTCGAGGCAACTCGCCCAACGCGACGTAAATTCTCATCCTCTTTTAGGCTCCTGCACAGTCATATTGAGCAGTATAAATCCTAACTCGCCTTAGGTTTCGAGGTTGTCATCCAGAACGACGTAAAATCTCTTATCTTTGTGGGCTATTTGCATGACCAGTTATTATGCAAGTGTAAGTCTCAAACAAATAAAATTGACAGGATTAAAACATTCAAATAATATTTTCTCTAAAACATAGTCGCACAGTAGGATAGTTTGGGAAGTCACTGAGAATTTCCCCCCGGATCTGCCACGTCCCCTACCATTTACTTCCTTTGGACTCCTAAAAGAAATGTTCCTACTTGAGCCACACCCACTTGTTTTTTCCACGTTCTACCGTGAAAACCTAAACATTGAATTCTTGAAGACTAGAACCACTGATCATTATCGAGAGTTTTCTCAAGTGATTCCGTAATTTGGGATGTAATTAACTATAGGAGATTGCCTCTATAGGGAACTTGAAACCCAGGTAAAATAAACTCTATTTAATCTTTGTATTAAATAGGGAAATTTGTCCGTCACATATAAAAGGTTCGCAGGCCAAATGGATGTCACAAATCTCTTAATTTACAGGATTGAGTCTATCGCCGGGTCTACATTTATCTCTTGGAATGTGTAGTATTCAGGGTATCATACACGATTATGCAAATTATTAGACTAATGAGATCCATTTAGTCTCATTTTCAAAAAAATTAAAACACTAATTTTATAAACTAAACTATATACTTTATAAATTAAATCAAATTTTCAAATTAAAAAGTTGACAGACAAGGCATAGGTCGAGTATCAAGTGGAAAGAGAAGTTTTCAAAGATTATCTATGATTGATTAGCAGTTATAGATGACCCAATTGACCCTCAGGGCAAAGAGGAGGGGGAATGTGAGATTTTGATTGGATTTGCCCAAATTTTTTATCTTGACTGTATTTATAGGTGTAATTGCATGAAAGGCTTCATAATAGAACACAAAAATACATTACGCAAAAGTTCAATATCTATAGCTGTGCAGCGGGCAAATCTGATTGATGGCTATCAAATAAGCAAGAACTCAAGTTGAGTAAACTAACTGAGGGGGCATCCATTTGATGAGTTATCTAGGACGAGCACTCAAGTTATTGTAACAAATGGCTTAAGCGAGAAAATGTTGTTGGTAATAACTTCAGCACTCCAGTAATAAGAGTTCAATAAGGCTAATTCTCGGGCGAGTTAGACCAGATCTTACTCTAGATACATTGAGGCCCTCACGACAATATCCAGTTGGATGTAACTGGTAATTGGTGAATTGCATTTAAGCTTTCAATGACGTTTTGATCAAATTAGCCTAGATAAATATGGGTGTACATTAACATATTTCTTAGTCCATTTTATTTGACGAACATGTTCTCTCATCAAAGTAAGCTGATGCTACCCAGTAGTGAACACATTTCAGAGCTGTCTGGGAAAACTCTGTACAAATGCCTGAGTTTATATAGAGGAGATGAAAGCTTATTAACGGTAAACTACATCTAGTTCATATCAGAGCTACCAAGGTACGGAGATCTGATATGTTGTGCTTTACATAGAAAGATCGTGTTTGGCATGGAAGATGTGGATATCTGATATGTTGTCTTTTTTACTTATTCCATATATAGTATACTTATTATAAAATATATGTATTAAAATTTAAGAATCTATTGAATTCGAACTTGTCTTTTTGTGAACACACCCCGAGACAGGATCGAAAGAGGTAAGAGAAAGAGAAAGATATAGAGTTAGCGCACGGTAATTACCTCAAGAGAAGGTCAGAGAGAGTCCCTTTATTCTTCTTTAGACCACCTATTTAATGGGGTTTAATCATTACAATTAAGGAAGGTGGGAACCATTATGGTAACCGCCCTTAATAGAATTAATGCGTATGATTTTAATTAATGGTTGTCATAATGTTAACAGAGAAAAATAATTTACAGTGACATGAGTTCAAGTGACTGCTATCGGACGACGGGTGATCAATCGTATCGGTCGTTCGTTTAGAATCCACCTATGCCGAGAGGGAGTAATCAATTGGTCTGAATATGGTCGTCCGTTTTGTTGAGAGGTATGGCGGATAGACTCTGTGAGTCCTATTGCTTCAATCGGTCGGTCAACAGTTGGGTTGATTTGTTTTGTCGGTTGAGCCATGACTCACTTGGTGTTTGACTCAAGTCTTACAGGACCCATGTCTTGTCTGTCTGGTTAGTTTGTAGCATCAGCCGGATCTCCTCTCTCCTTAAGTATGGGGTGGATCTTGTCGCTACCTATGCGGGGTATCTAACGAGACTCGCTGTCGAGATGATTTGTGCTCCACCTTCAGCGATTATTGTCGCTAACGAGTGGGGAACTATCTCCAGAGCTTTGACATATCCCAGGTTTAGAGACGCTGCCTCTCATACTTGGCGTTGAATTGTCGATTGATCGCTTACCTTGGAGGGAAGCTTTGTGTTCTCAAATGTTCGTTTTCTTTAAGATTCATGCCGGTAGTTTTGGTGTATACATATCAGTTCCTCGAGTTTTCTTGCTCATTGGTGGCGACAAATACGATAAGGACTGAAAAATTATTAGTTAATCATATCACAGAAACCAAAAATGAAAATTTAATAATTAGTTCTTCCTTCATTTTCGTGCCCTGCCCATCTTATAAAGAAGGTCATGAATTGGGGTTGTTTACCTGTTGTCGATGTTTTCTGGGCAGCTGAACAGACATCATGTCGAGTGTTACGAGCAAAAAGACTGTCAACCAAAGAAAAGGGGTGGGCGTTAGCCGATCTTGAGCCAACCGACCAGGTTGCTTCTTCCGAGGTCCTCGAAGGGCGGCCGCCGAAGAGGCTTCTCTGGAAAATTGTGGATTCTTGCCCAAGCAAGGACAGGGTTGCGGTGGATCCGTCGACTCTATCCGGGGAAGGGGCTTCTGACGATCGCAATAGCCCGAGAGCGGAGGTGGCGGCTGATCCTTCACAACTGCCCCGGATGAAAGGAGAGGAGGCGCCCTAGTTGAAGAGGAAGGTCTTCCCTTAATTGCGTCGGAGCTTGAGAGGTTCATCAGTATGTAAGAAATTCCTTATGATTTCTGGCAGCGTAGCAACTTGACATTCTTTTTAAATGCAGACGTGTCGATCGGGATGGAGGGTTTCGAAGGTGATATGTCGTCGAGAGATGTGGTCGACTCAGTTTCGGTCGTGGTCGTTGGGCCTTTTGATGCGATCATCCCTCATTTTCTATCGATCGACACACGGGTGGAACCTCTCAGCAGGAACAGACTGTGTGCCGGAGACTCACCCTCAGATTGATGGCATCCCGGGTGCAGGAGATGGCAGAGGTTCTAAACCAGACAACTGAAAACCCTGCCAATCCATCCGCGCTGGGGTGGTTGGCTTGTTACGAGCATCTGGAGGCCTCTTTTCAACAAAAGTCGGCAGTCATTGCCCAACTAGAGGAGGTTGCCTCGCTCCGAGGTTCTCTGAATGACGTCTGTGCCGAGATGGGATCCATCCGCGACTTGACTGTTCTGAGTCTATTCCACAGTGAGGCAGGCCAAATGGATCATAGTAGGTTCGGTGTATAGATGCTACTTCGGAGGTTGATTGAGAAGGGGTATGCTTCGTCTGAAGCGACATAGGACCCTTTCATTAAGCAATTCGTTCAAAACCTGTAATAATATTATTTGTAATAAAATAATATTTTGAAGAAATTTGAAACAATTGTTGTTGTGCACTTATCTTTGCGCGCCCTTCAAGCTGTGTGTCCGTCCTATAAATATGGCCAAGGGCCGCTCTTTCTAGCTTTTGCACTCCGTTTTTTGAGTTTTTTGATTTCTCATCTTCGGTTTCTTCTTCTTTTCTGCCTCTTGTTCTTTTCGCTCGACTGTAATGGCTCCAAAGTATTGTTCAGTTCTCTTTGGTATCATGTTGGCAGTCGATCCATAATTCTTGACGGACTAGGAGGTGGAGAGCCTTTAGGAGCGGTATGTATCGGGTATCCAGATTACTCTTTGCAGGATGTCGGCCACGGGGCACCGACTAAAGACCTTAGCCTTGATCTGGTGTTCTACTAAGATCAGTTTAAGTGCGATCTCCGGCTGCCCTTATGGCCAACACTCAGAAGTGTGCTTACCAAGTACGGGGTCATTCTGGCTCAAGTTTTGTCGAACTACGTCGCAGTCTTCATGACCTTCGTCATGTTCTGCCGCTGTTTTAGTATCCCTGGTCGATCGACATTTTTAGCCATTACTTCTCCTTTAAGGTCGACAAAGAGTGGTTTGTCACGTTTTCGCTCGGGCGAAAGCTTTGCTTGCTTGGTGTTGAAAACAAGATCAAGGACTGGCGAAAGAAGTTCTTAATTTGCTCTACGTTTGGTGATTTGGAAATTTTCACCTGCCCGCGGGAGGTAGTAGGTAGTAAGCCGAAGGCCTTCGGCTTACTATAATGGTTTCCACCTTTTTTAATTGTACTGATTTGACCCCTTTAGATGTATGTTCTCAAGAGGCTCGGGTCTTCTCATGAAGAAATTACTGTGCACTCTCTCTTTTTCTCTTTATCTTGCCTCTTTCGACCCCGACTCTCATGGTGTGCTCGCGATAAGACAAGTTCAAATTCAACAATGAGTAAACACCCTTGTAATCTAGTTGAAAACTTCGGCTAAATGAGGCAAACTCTTGTATGAGTTGACGAGATAGTTTTTTGGACAATTTGAGGCCTTTTAGATAATATCAATCAATGATGATTTGATAAACCCAACCTAGATAAATATGGGTGCATATTAACACGTTTTTTATTGCATTTTATTTTACATTTATATTTTCTCACCAAAATATGATCAGAAATTTGGTTGAGCGCTATTAAATAAGTGAGAACTCAACTAGAGTAACCTAACCGAGCGCAAGTTTTGACATTCATTTAGTAGCGCATGTTTGCGTTAGTGTTTGCGCGTGCATGGGTGCATGTGTCTATTTGTCTCTCATATTTAGGCCAGCAGCTTTTATTGGATCCTTAGTTTATTGAAATATGATATTTGTCATGGCAGCAATATCACAGTAGCAAGGGTATCCTAGTCCAATACAGCACTCCAGCAATCCGCTGCACATCGACTTCCAGGAAATCCCAACTAATGCTGCAGAGAGTATTCTTTCCGTCTCCTGAACCATCTCTGTGTATACTCCACTGTTCTGTAAACTCCATATAGAAAAATACATATAGTTTCTGCTGCTACCTGCTTCCTCCATTCTCCATGTATTACCTCATCTTCTCGGTTTCTTCTTATTTACAATCGGAACAGCATATTTGGTCACCACATGAACCATTTTAAATTTAATGTTAACTTTAAGATTGAATTTTAATTTTTTTCCAGTTTGTTGCTTTTTTTAAAAAAATTTCACTGTAATCTCCTCAGGTAATGTGCCCAACTTGTCTCTGCACTGGGATGGTAATGGCAAGTGAACATGATCCTCGTATTGATCCATTTGATTAAGACTTGCTCGCTTTTTCGGGGCACAGAACTTGCAGCTTCACTGAAGTTCAATATTTCTCTCGAGTGGTAGATAGCCGTTGTTGTAATATCTGTTACTCTATTTAAATTTTCTCCAAGTCTTGTAGCAACTAAATATTTATATTATGATTGCATTACAGGAAAACATGTTATTTACACTTATCTAATTACATATGAGCAGTTTCTCCTGAAGGCAAGTGAAGAATCTCAACATATATTTGCATGCCATTATGCCAATTCGTACTATAGAACTTTAGTCCCACATCTCAAGTGCTCCAATTTGAATTTTATAATTTATTTATTCATTTATTTTTATTTCACCTCCACTTTGAGTGCTGCTATAGTTGGTTGTTATTTAGGTGTAGGGTAGGACTGAAAATCTCTATCACTCATATATGACCAACTCTTATTGAAGAGAGGAAGGTTATTGTTGCCACTGTGCCATTCTTAGCATGTTGGGAATAGGTTGGTAGGACTTCTTGTTTCCTTTTAACTAATATAGTACCAAGTTAGCCATATTTGTGTTGAGTACTTCATTCCTAAATCACAAAACTATTACAATGAAGAAAATAAATAAGTACTGAACCAATAAATTGTCACCTGCCTTTGGTGGAACAGAAATGAACTTTTTCATGATCAAGCTTTTTTTATGGTAATTAATAAAAACTATGAACTTAGGCATGGATGAGGGCTCTGAAAATTCCTGCCTCATCTCCTTCGAGATGCATGAGTGGAGTTCTATGTGTGTTCCAAATCAAATAGTTAAGAGATTTTGTTCTTATTTTGTGAGGATTTTAGATCTGAGATTTCAGGATTCTCATCAGCGTAAGTCCATATGATTACTTGTTTCTCTCAATAATGAGAAAGTATTTTTTATTAAGGCTAGTTTTTAAGCTTGCTAAGTATTTAATTTAGCACATAGTATTAACAAAATTAAATTTTGAGATCATGCAATTATAAAGGCGAGGTTTGAGCAAATGATGAGGGGAATGATAACAAATCTGATCAACATCTTACGATTCTTCCGTCCTTGTTTATTATTAATCCTAGTCTACTTAGTCAGAAGAGGTAGTCAAACCATCTTGTCGGCAACATAGATTAGTTTATTCGATGGAACCTCGTAGACTTGAAGTGAATGCTTGCCTAAGCTAACAAATTTAAATCGACCTTATCGAACACAGAGCTCTTGCATGAATTTTGATGTAGTGGCTTTTATTTAAAAAAATAACCTTCTGTTTAGTGTAAATTTTGGAATTATATTAGAATTTGAATGTTTACACATATTTGAGTTGTTGAGTCAAATGTGATTTACATATGTAACACCTAAAATTCAATCTGACCGGTTGGAGTTAGCCGGCTAGGGTGTATGGCTATTATCGCGACTAAGACGATAGCAGCTCTTTTGGCTTGATGAGGGTGATGGCTTTTTCAGGCTATAGATAAAGCCAATAGAGTTTTTTTTATGTCTTGGAGACGAAGCTGAAATAAGAATAAAAAACTCATAAATGCAGAGAATGTGATTTCATGAACCTCTAGTTGGAATTAGTTTTTAATAGTCCTTTCGTTAGCTTTTTGATGAGTCGATTTTGTGGCTTAATTTTTTAGAAGATTGTTGCTGAGTTTCTAAATTTTTGGATATGGTATTTGTTCAACTCAAGTCTCACTCATTACCCATCTCTTTTGCTTTTGTTGGAACAACGCCTTCGAAGGGCTGCACCTTTCGCCAGGTTTTAGGATGTTCTTGTCACTTCCTTCACAGGAGTAACCACCGAGGCTCGCTATTAGGGTGATTTACGTCATATTCTTTGAGGATCTTGTCGCTTTTGGGCAGTGAACCACCTCTATTGCTTTTTCCAAATCGAGCTTTGAGATGGGTTTTGGAGTTTTCCTAATGTTGAGTGTGAAGAGAGGTTTTGTTGAAGAGTGAGTTTATTTACTCATCCTGGGGGAGATGTGTATTTGCTCATCTCAGATGAGAGGATTAATTGAGAAGAGAGACCATTTTGCTCATCCCAGAAGAGAGATTTTTGAATTGCTCACCTTGAAGGAAACTAATATGAGGGGATAGGATATCTTTTTGTCTTTTTTCCTTATTTCTCTTTTTTATTTTTTTATTCATTTAAGAAAAGTAAAGAACGTAAAGAAAAGGGGTGCTTTTCTTTTTAGTTCCTCCGTAGAAGATCCTCTTCTTGGAATGTGGGAGATGTACTTCCTCCTTTTTTTTTTTTTATTTCTTGCTTCATGTTTTATCATTTATTTTTTTTCTTTTCATGTTTTGTCGTCTTCTATGTCTTGTAACTTGCTTTTTGTCTTCTTTCTCTTACCTTATTCTTTTTATTTCTCTCTTTTGGGCTTTCTCCCACTTGGAATATTTATTTCCTTGTTGGCGGCACGATTCACACTCATTGGATCTTTAAGAATGTTGAATTCAAATCAGTCATTTGGATTGTACCCAAAGAATAGAGCTTGAAACCCGAGAGAAGAAAAAAGTGAGAGAGAAAGAGAGAGAGGCTTGCCCCGTTAGGGGGCGAAGAGGGGTATTCTCGAGCTATTTAGCTCATACTACAATTACAACTAAGAGAATGGGAGTGAGCTCCCCACATGGGGTAAAATGGCGAGCCTAAGTACTAGGACCCTTTTACACATATTGGGAAAACTTTATGTACAGAAGTAGAAAGAGAAAAAATGATATTATAAATTATCCTTGATTAAAGGAGGGTGGTGCAGGTTATTTTACTCTTTTGTGATGGTGCATACTGCTCGGTTCCTCGTCGACCGCCGGATTGGGGTTTCGGCGGGCGACCAACTTAGAAAGCGGTTGGTTTGAAGCCGTCCGGGTGAAATTTAGTTGTGTGGAAGTTGGCTGGGTGAAGCTGGCTTGGGTGGAATTTGGATGAGAATCTAGCCAGCTGAAGGTGGTTGGTTGACGGAAGGTGGCCATCCAAGGTGTGTGGCCGGTGGCGCGACTCAGGCGACAACAGTTCCTTTGGCTAGACGAGGGTGTTGTTGTTTTTAGGCTTTATATATAAGCTCGATTATGCATGAAAAGATGGATTTAAATTTATAAAACTCATAGTGATATTTTTATGCGATACGAGAGATTTAGGTTATAATGTTTGTATTAGAAATGTAAGTACATAGGAATCATTAATATTTATTTTGAAAGATAAGTGGTGCATTGTGATATATTTTTATGTGATTAGCCACTTCAAGGAAGTATGACGAGAACAAACTCAATTTTACTCTCTGTGTTACAATCACATTAAGGGTTCGTTTGAAGGAGCTTCAGCTATCAACGAAGTTTCTTTAAAAACACGTTCATGAAACACACAATGTCGTATGTGATCTAAAATGACAAAAAAATATTATTCATTTGAATCCAACTTCAAGAGACACTGTTTTATCAAACCAAAGTAAATCTATGTGTAGGCAATTGCTTCAACGAAACAGAGCTTAAATGGCTTCTTAAACGAGGCCTAAAAGATAAATCAACGTATACAAAAGCTTACGGAGCCCTGTTAAAATCTTAACCGGCTCATAATGGGTTATAGCCTATAGGGCCCCGAACAAATGGGGCATTTACATACATACCACATAATTCTTATATATTTAAATATCCAAGACCCAAGTGTTTAAAGTTACATGCATAACACATAAATTTTTAATATTACATTAAAATTATAATTATTATTAAGTTTTCAAATCGAAATATATTTTTTCCATCAAATGTTATAAATATAAATATCAAAATTTAGGTGTTTGATATGTAAAGTGAGCATTTTTTTCTTTTTAAAATCCCTGGCTAGTCCATGGAGTGAAATAAAATACTGGAACATGATGTTCTCATGGTGATTAACTTATAACTTCTAATTTTAAATGGTTGTTTAAATATAGAAAAGTTAAATTAAAACATATAAAAAATTTAAAATATTATATTTTATATATTTAAAACATTTAAAAGTGAAATATCTTGAATTAAAACATTACATGTTGAATTAATAAAAATATTATTATTATAATTTATTATATCATTTAAATTTTATTAAAACAAATTTAATATTTATCATTCCATTTGATTTAAAATTTGTCATTCTGATTTATTATCCGATCCAACTATTCTAGCGGAACAAGATACGGGAGACCAATGAGGACTCACCTCTAAAAGCCTCCAGAGAGTTAAATATGGGCATGGTTGTAAATAAAGTGAAAACTTAAGGTAATCATTATATAATTTTTTTTATAGAAAAAACTAAATCGCGATTTAATAGAGATCAAATAAGTCTTAGTTGTAATGTATAAATTAATTAACTAATTAATGCTTCAAAAATTAAAAAAACACGCTTTTTTAATAAAAATGTTTTGAAAGAATGCTAATGGAATTGGATTTACTCTAAATTCCAAGAAAATTGAAATATATTTTGAGCGATAGAAAAAGTAGATATTTTGTAGTCTTATATATATATATATATATATATATATATAAAACCCTAACGAATAACCTACCTTGAGGATGCTGCTTGGATTATTATTGATTGGCAATTATCTGGTTGCTGATTCAAGGAGATATTGTTGTTCGACTACATACTAGGAGATTTTTCTCAAGATTTTTGTTTGGATATGTTGTTGCTCGGAGCACTCTTTTTAAAGATTGTTTAGCTTAAGTTTTTTATCTTAGAGGTTGCTTCTTCCTTTTGAGTTCTCGGTGAACTTCCTTATTTGGTCGTCTGAAGTTCTCTGGTTGTTGCACTTTGTGTTGTGGATCCATTTTGGAGCTTGTGGACGGTTGAACTTTGTCGATTTTTTACTGTTGGGTTGTTTGTTTGTTTGAGTAAACTGCATTTTTGGCTACCACTAAAATCTACGTTTTCGAACCGGCCCTGGTTAGGTGTGGTGGCAATTTTTTAGCAGTGGTCTAACTTTTTTTTAAAAAAAAAATTGCAATAATCACCGCCATTTTTTGAACATCAGATTTTTTTAAGCAACTTTATAGTTGTTTATTAATAAGTTGCAGCTGCCCCAAACAGACTTTGAATTGCTCATTTCCTTGCATCAATTGACTAACAAGATAAGCTCTCTTTTGAAAGAAAATTGATTACAATGAAGTAAAAGTTACAGCAGTCTTTTTAAGTTGCCATTGCGTTCACTTAACCAGCGCTCAATACAAAGAAAATACTAAAATGAAGTTTTAAAATAACAACATCCAAAGATTATAGCCAGGCAATTTTCAAAAAACGAGGCAGGATTTAGGTTATCATTAAAAAGATTAAAACAATCATCAAATAATGCCAAACAAGTGATTAAAAATTCTAACATTTGCTAATCGATAAAGTTCAAAGCATATAGCAAATACAAACACTGAAATTGGTTGGTAATGTAAGGCAAAGTGCAATAAGCTAAACCATTTACAAAGAATAAATGCAACAAATTCATCATCAGTTTTAGGCATGAGTTAATGCAGCAAAATATAAATAAGTAAATACCTTGGCTCATGATCAAGTGCTTAAGGAATAAAAACAAAAATTTTAGTTTTTAGGGCTAGACAATACTAAAATGTTGTTTCCTTAACTCCGTGTCAAGATCACCAACATCACAGATTGATGGCGGCGAGGCGACTGGCGAGAGCCGAGATGCTCCAAATAGACTTGTTCCGAGTTATGATTGGAGTGCGGAGAGCCACAAATAGGGCTGGAAGTTGAAGCTTCGCGCGGCTTTGAATTCGAAGATTTTGATTTTGGACTTTAGATTTCATATTCGCTTTATAGAAAACCAAAATCCAATTGTTCCATGGTTGTGGAGATGAGTATATGGGTAAAAAATAGAACGGAGGACATTATGATTAGGCATGAAATAAAATTAGATTTAAAATCTTTATTTTAATTTCAATTATTTGGTTTAACAGTTAAATTAAAATTAGAACCGAACAAATAATCAGTAACCGAATGTTGAGATTTTCAACTTCAACTTCAAAAAGCGAAATAAAATTCTAAAATCGAACCAAATCAACCAAATATGTTCAGCTCGATTTGGTTTTTCAGTTTAGAGCAAAAAATGAACACTCCTAATATAAAATAATTAAGTAAACGACTAATTTTCATTTTAAATGTCTATCTAAATTACTATGCTCTTTTTCTAAAAGATTATACTTTTTTTTAAAGATTATTACTCTCTTTAAGTACATCAATGCATTCATTATCAAGCTCTACATAGATAATCTCTTTGCATACCTCTTGGAGACCAAGTCCTCTCCTTCAGCATTACGGCGCTTATTTACAACATCCTCAGAGCAACTTTAAGATGATGTGATTATATATGAGTTGGCTTCGAGAAAATTCTTGTTGTGAAAGCTTCTCCTTTTCTGTCTAATATATTGTATTCTCTTTATCCCTCTCATCTTCTATAAGTTTTAGAATTTCCCATCAAACATGTCCATGCTTTCGAAATTTGATTGCATATAATTCATTGCTCTCCATAAGAAACATTCTTGATTTCTAATTTAAGAAACTTTGCCTTGGTCATACCTTCCATGCTTCTCAATTATATGTGAGGTGGTTCTTGTGAGTCATGAACCTATAAAGGGTTTCTTTTATTTTTCCCTCCCTCTCTTAAATTTTTATCCCTTCATAGTATGATCTACTCCTCAGCTATAAGAGAATCAAACAAATAAACAAGTGAAAATGTAGTCAAATTCTTGACCTCAGTAATAGTCATAGTTTTAGCATCATTTTCTTTTGGTAAACATTTAAAACTCTTTAACAGATATTGATCATTATAGATTCCTAGGAGAATACAATATATTTAGAAAATCTATAAAGTGAATATACATATATCAGAAAGAGATTTGAACTAACTATACAAACTAATCAATTCTCATGTATAAACCAATTCAAGTGAGCAAATTTGACTTTTAATAGTGCATTAATAAGTAATAATCACTTTTGTAGTAATAAGCATAAAAAACTCTTGTATAATCATCCAACAAGAGTGTACAATATAAAATATTATGACCTCTAGCATTAAACTTTCAATCATACACTTATTATCATTAAAACCAAGTTAATGTAACTTGAGACTTATGGGTCAACAATCTTCCTCTTTGTTATGGTGCGAAACCTATATTAGCAAAAGGTATAATAATGGTGTAACATGACTTTCACACAACTTCTAGTAAGACTATCATTGTAATTAGTTCTTAAAAATATGAAATGAATACCCTCATTAAATTAAAATTAGTATTAGCAAAGCTCCTCCTAAATGAATGCATACATTTAACAATGATGTCAATATATTGATTTATCCTCCTCTTGACAACATCAAAATATCAATTTGGAGAGAGCACGCATCCATCAAATTAAAATTTAAACAAACAAATAACCTAAAATGAGAATCTAGCATTCCAAGCCTTATTCTTAAGATTATTAAATCATTCTTTAGATAATAATTTTGTAGAAATATCAAATATTAATAAATTAGTATTAATCAATTCAACGTCAACATCAACTCTATAAAAATGATCCCTAATAAAATGATATTTAATTTCAATATATTATTTGTTTTAAATGTGATAAATAGGATTCATAGTTGAGTTAATAGCATTAGATTTGACAAACTTAAATAAGATAAATCCTAACTTGATTTCATAGTCTTCTAAGTAATATTTTAGCCATAACACCAAAGCACGTAATTACTTGGAACTACATACTCGACTTATGTGGTGGATAAAGCCACAAAATTCTATGTTCTAACCAAAATATAAGCGATGATACCTAAAATTGGCATATTCTAAAGGTACTATTTTAACCAACCTTGCAACTATTAAGTAAATAAGTCATAAGCTATTGAGTTCATGGGATACCACAATCCTAAATTATGTGTGCCTCAAACAAATTGAAGTATATTAAGGTGGATTTTTCTTGTTGCTTCAAATAAAAGGCTAAAGAAAATTATCATTCCTCCCATCAAACTAGTTTTAAATTCCATATGAATGGTCAATAAGAAATCATGGCACAAAAACTTGTCAGCACATTCAAATACTATCCTATTTTCATACTTTAATCGATGCTTAAATCATCTCTTACGTACTGTTTGATATCAATTTCTATTTTCAGTTTTCTATGTTTTATTTTTGGAAACAAAAAATAAAAACAAACCCTTATTTGTTTATTTATTTTATTTATTTTACTTTTAAAATACATGAGACTTGTTTTCAAGAAATCAAAAACACTACTGTGTTTTCGTTGTTTAAACATGTATTTCAAAGCATTACCTGTGCGAGGCTCGGTCACCCGCAGCATACCGCCTGTTGCCTGCCGCTGGCCGGAAGACGACAGCAACGCTTCCCACACCTTTAGGAGCTCGCAACCAGCCGCTGGCCCCGACTCTTTTGCTACCGGCANCCAAGCTGCTCACAATTGCCCGCTTCCCACACAGGTAATGCTTCGCGCTGGGTGGAGCAAGAAAAACTTCATATATGTCATGGGTGGCGTAACTTAATACTATAGCGTCATGTAGACGATTGTTTTATAAAAAATATAATTTTTTCTCTTAAAAAAAATATCTAACCAGACATGTTTTATATTTTTTTAATTTTTGAAAACAAATAAATCATAATGGCACTAAACGAGTTTTCTAAAAAAATAGAAAACAAAACAAAAATAAAACATACTAAAAAAAATAAAAAATAAAGAACTGAAAATGATCCCAAACAGACGCTTAGATTTAAAAAAATGAAGGTTGTGTCTACTCAAATTATAGTAAATTCATTATCAATTTAAATATACTTAATTTATTATATCATGTGCTAGAAGCATGTTTCAATGTATAAAAAACTTCAATTTATACGCATGATTTCAAACTTGTGCCTCCCATAATATGAAGATTTTCTACAAAGTTATCTTGATCAATAAACCTATTCACGAATACACTTTTAATATTTATTTAATAAAGTTAAAAAAATACTAAAACAAACTAACACGAAAAATAAAATAACTTAATAGCCCTTAGTTCTGTTATAGCCGCAAAAAAAATCTTCAAAATTTATGGATTTAATATAGTGTAGCTCTGTGCAGCTAGTATAGCTTTGTTTTTAACACTAAATACTAAACCATCGAAATTATTTCTAAAGATTCATTGTGTTGCAATCGCATTCTGATCATGGGTTTAAAGATTAATTCTCAAGTATCATGATGTGGGGTATCAAAGTAAAGCGGCAACATGTGTATCCCAAATGACTGTACCAAACCAGTCCAGACTTTCTGAGGGGTTGATCGACTCTAGCAACGGGAGTACTCCTTTCCTATTGAGAGAGGTTCACTCTTAGTCATTCTAGGGTTATTTATTTGCCCCATGGTGTAGGTTTGCACTTGTTGTCCTAAGATTGTAGGAGACGGCCGTCGACATCTCCGCTTTCCCTTTCAGGATTATTTCCAGGGGCCTAAGTAGTGCTTTGATTGAATCACTAAATACTAAACCATCGAAATTCTTTCTAAAGATTCATTGTGTTGCAATCGCATTCTGATCTTGGGTTTAAAGATTAATTCTCAAGTATCATGATGTGGGGTATCAAAGTAAAGCGGCAACATGTGTATCCCAGATGACTGTACCAAACCAGTCCAGACTTTCTGAGGGGTCGATCGACTCTAGCAACGGAAGTACTCCTTTCCTATTGAGAGAGGTCCACTCTTAGTCATTCTAGGGTTATTTATTTGCCCCATGGTGTAGGTTTGCACTTGTTGTCCTAAGATTGTAGGAGACGGTCGTCGACATCTCCGCTTTCCCTTTCAGGATTATATACAGGGGCCTAAGTAGTGCTTTGATTGTATCACATTGCTGATATGGTGATTATCATTTCCTTACCTTTCCCCATCCTTCGCATATCTCTCCCCGTCATCCTCCTTTGCTGTAGGCGCCCATGACAACTGATTTCCTGCTGTTTTCTGCAGTTCAAGCAGCCACCAGCAGCCTTCCCTCCCCACCGCCGCCCAGAACAGCATTGCCCGCTGCTTACCCCGCAGTCCAACCCACTTCCCTATTTGTTGCCACCCCAGACAGCAAGTACACTATCTTCTTGCTGTTTCCCAACTGTCCAGCCCACTTCCCTACTTGATGCCGCCTAGGACAGAAAGTAGATGTTGTTTCCCCACTAGGGCTGTAAATGAGCCGAGCTTGAGTGAGCTCAGGCTTGACTCGTGTTTGGCTCATTCGAAATAGCTCGTGTTCAAAATTGGCTTGTGAACAGTGCGTTCGTGTTTGACTCAATTTAAATATTCGTGTTCGTGTTCGGCTCGAAATTGGCTCGTAAAAATTAAATTGAAAAAAATAAATGTAAAGTGTAGGATTCGAACCTGGACCAAATGTATATAAAAGAAGATATTAACCACATTACCACACAAGATGTTATGATTTAAATTTAGATATAAATATATATAATATATTATTATATAAATAATATATGTAATATATTAATATATAAATAATTATATAATTTTTTTTTATTTCAAGCTAAAGCGAGCCGAACACGAGCGAGCAAAGAGTTGTTAGTGTTCGGCTCGTTTACAATTCGAGCTTTAAAAACTTGTTCATGTTCGGCTCGTTTACTTAACGAACGGGCCAAACACAAGCTACATAACGAGTCAAACACAAGCTGTTCGCGAACAACGAGCTTTTTTGACAGACCTATTCCCCACTGTACCTGCCACTTGCTCCATTTCTCTATCTTGCCAATGCCCTTCCAAGCCCCTAATAGCCACCACCACCACCTTAGTTGTGTATCGTGCTTGTTGTAATTTCATATTTCCATTTGTTCGATTGTAATTTCTTATTCAAATTCCACAATAATATTGTTTTCCCATTTTTGTTTGGTTAAATCCCACTATCACATCATTCCCAACAAATTTATGATTGTTACAGTCCCAAAAAATTTCTTATAAAACTTCATCAATTGATTTAACTTCAATTTTTAAAAGAAAAGTTGGAAGACCAACCTCCACTCTAATAACTTCTAATTCTTATGAACTAGGGAAGGGTCATATATAATTAGTTCCTTAGCATAGCTCTTAGCATGCTTCTACTACTTAGATCGAGATTAATTTATTTGATCTTCCAACTTGTGCATTTCAATTATATCTCTAACCTCTCCCAAATCAATTTTTATGAGATCGCTCAAGTTTTTATCAAAGGTCAAATGAATAAATTCTTTTATGATTAATTTTCTTTTTATCAGAGCTTAATGTATTCTACTAATTTTCAAATAACCATATATATATATATATATATAT
>JXCR01148246.1:123507-133573 GCA_002079205.1 Phalaenopsis hybrid cultivar
TATATATATATATATATATATATATCATCAGATTTACCATTAAATTTGTCTAATTGGACATTTCCATCATTAAACATATATCATTTGTAAATGGCTCATTATAGATTTCTTCCCTTAAAATAGTTCATAAAGAGTCTTCGATAGAATTGATTTGAAATAAACGTTATCAATCATATAAAGCAATATTAACAACTTTAGCTCAAAAATACTTTAATGGTTTACATACATCGATCACTGACCTTGGTAATTGTACTAGTTTTATATGCTCTCTTTATAACTCCATTTTGTTGAGAGAATCATTGTGTATTGAAATTATGCCAAATCCTAAGTTCATCACAATATTCCTCAAAATATTTATCTTCATATTTTCCTCCATAATCAATCAAAATCCTAGTAATCCAGTATCCTTATTCTCAGTAAATATGCTTAGCAAATTTTCTAAATCTCCAAATGCAACAGTCATTTGTTCAATCAAATCACTTGCGCAGCCAGAGTAATTATCAACTATATTTAAACTCATAATTCCTTCCACCTAAATTGGTTATAGTAATATGCCTAAATAAGTCGTAATAAGTAATTCTAGGAGATTGGAAATATTCCCTATAGTTTTATTCAAAAGAAATTTTAAATATTTTTTATCATCCAAGCATTATAAACATTATCAAAATTAAAATCTACACATGCCACAATCAAGCATTTTCTGTGCAAACATAGAAGATTTACCCTAAAATTATTAAACATTTCAAGATCAATAAATTTTTTTTTTATATCTTTGACTAATAAGCAAAGTATTTTCAGTTTCAGTAATTATGTAATGTAATATATGAAATGTTATTACAAAACCTATCTCACAAAATTAAACAATTGACTTCAAATTATATTTTAAATTATAATGTGGCAATATTTTTATCTTATAATAGAATTCTTATAAATTGATTTAATTTGTACAATTTTTTCTTTAGCATTCTATCTATAGGTAACAAATATTCCATCTCTTGATTTAGGGATATGAATTTCAATTTATTTTTTCATATGCCTTGAACATCAACCATCCAAGCATTTTATTGGTTTTGTTATAAAGGTACTCCTACAAAAAAATAAATCATATTTAATGTAGGAATGCAACTATATTTTTGTTCATATTCATTTGTAGTATTATGTAGTCTCGAATGTATAGAGCATTTAGTGTTGGCACACTTCAGCACCCGTGCAAAAATAGATTATGTATAAAAACGAGATCCACGAGCATAAGATCAAATGAAATATGGCGTCTCCAAACATATAAATTATGCTAAACATTAGTGTTTGCATAGGGTTTTGCATAAAGATTATGATGCACATGTGTACACTAAGTGAGCATGGTATACATTACTCCAAGCATGCATTCTTATAGGTGTTGCAGTAATATAAACATTTGATTTTGAAGTTAATCTAATACAAAATTAAGCAATATATTTTCCCTTTCTAATTTGTAAACTAATAAAGGGTTATCACAACTGATTATTCTTCTTTTTAAATCATCAATCTTAATTTCTCATAAAAATGCATATTTACATTATCATGCTTTTTTCAAAGAAATTACTTTATTTTTAGTTTCTTAAGCTAACAGAAATTATTGAATGCATCATTAAGCTCTTCATGGGTAATTTATTCATGCATCTCTCGAGAGCCTAAATCATCTTGTTGTCATCTTGCATCTACAATTTTGAGACGATCATAACTCGCATGTTTAAGCTTCTTATAGTTGACACTATGTGGCTTTAAATTGTGAAAGTTTATCTTGATATGTACAACATTCTACATAAATCTAATGCAAATGTGAACAAACATGGTGGTACTCACATCTTAACCTGAAAATACAAAAAAAATTTAAAAAAAAAAGACCTGGTTTTATAATCTATTTAGAAAATAATAGATAATTTTATTATCATCTTAAAAAAGAAGTTCAAGAGGCTTTAAAGAAAACCAAGAGTAGAAAATCAACAGGACGTGATAATATTCCAACTGAAGTGTGAATATTTAGGATATTTGAGAGTTAATTGGCTTTACTAAACTCTTTAACATTATTTTAAAAACTAAAAGAATGCCCGAGGACTGAAGGAAGAGTATTTTGGTACCCATTTTTGAGAAAAAAGGGGATGTACAAGAGTGTATAAATTATAGAGGAATTAAGTTGATGTGTCATACTTTAAAATTATGGGAGAGGGTAATTGAAAATGGGTTAAAAAGTATTACAATGATTTCGCATTATCAGTTTGGATTTATCACAAACTGACCCGAGACTTGAAATTAACAAAGGCGGGTACAAATAGTCGAAGAATAAAAATATTAAATTTATATAACTAACATTTTAATAATGAAAGAGCTATAATAAAAAAATATGAATTAAAGACAGTTAAATTTACCTTATATTTGGTTAATGGCATCTTCTAAAGACATTTTCTTAGCAATTGTTTATCTTTTAATCAATCAAAATAAACATAAATAATTAGTAAAAATAACGGTAAATAAACAAAACTAATGAATACTCATACACCTAAACTATAGTAATTCAATGAAAAAAAAAATATGCATGTCAATCAAATTTTATGTAAATCAATCTAAGATCATTTGAAGGTTTGCACTGTCTAATATGATTTTTCAAAGCAATTCTACACATTAATTATGTCTTTCGATATCATTTAGATATCAATAGTTTTATAATTTTTATACATATGTCACAGGAACACTGTCTAAAATTATGTAAATTAAGACACATTAATATCAATATACTTTTTCATTTACGTGCACGAGTACCTCAGTATTCCCTCGTTAGTACCATAAAAGGGTGACTCCATCATAGCCAAGCATGCACATGCAAACATACTATAAGTCATTTCATTTACATTCTAAATATCATCAAATAACTTTCTTTTATAACATGCATGTGTAGTAAATAAGTATAACTATACAAATCATTCACATTCATTTCTACATGATTAAATTGAATAATAAGACAAAATAATCATATTCTAATTGCAGAAATAATATATATTGACTAATGACATTCAAATGCGAATGATTTATAAGAAATACAACATTATTATCATAATTTAGAAATAAAAACACTAAACTTTTTTTTATTATTCTTGTAGTCACTTAATCCTTGATGACTTCTATTTCATGTGTAAAAATGCAAAATATATATTTTATCAACTTCATTATTGCTACTACACAAAAGTCTAAAGTATTTCTCAATTACACCTTATTTTAGATATTAATATATATTATAAATTAAAGACAAATAGAACTTACCTCAATTAAATTTGTTTGTTTGCTCCTTCCTTGATCACCTCTCCCGATTATATTTCCAAAATTCTGATTTAATAAAAATTACTATTAAAATTATAATATTCTGACATATATATTATGCTCATAAGTAACATGCTAAAACCTTAACTCACCTTAACCTGTCTTTGTTGTCATCACCCTTTTCTCGATCCAAAATTCAAACTTCTATAGCGTGAATGTTGATTTACATAAACCTTAAAATAAATAACTAATAATTAATAATATATTAAATTCATAAATTAAAGTTTATTAAACTTCACCATTGTTCGATCTATCTCATGCAAAGCCACACAGTCGTTGCCCCTTCCACTGCTTTGATCCTTTTTCCTTTGATCACGACCCAAATAAGCACTGTAAGTCCTCGACACCACCTCCTCGTTCAATCTCGACTTGACCCAACATTGCACGCGAAATTTTCTTCCTCCTGCTTCCTTGTCCTCTGCACGACACCCACACCGAATCCTATATGCTCGATAGTGACGTCATCGCCATACACTGATGCCAACCCTCTTCTACTCCTTTTTCCTCCTCTCTTTCTTAGTGGTTGGCTAGGGCACGGTCGAGCACTTGTACACAAAGCTTCTCTTCCTCCAGCTTGCTACCCGCGACAGTCTACAGAACCTTTAGAGGCCTTATTATTCTCGTACGCTCGAGGGAAATAAAGGAATAGATCGCTTATAAGCTGCACATCACCTCTTCCTCCTTGCTTCTTGATTTTGATTGGCAAGGGATCGGATTAAACCGCACTGGTGAGTATGTTGCTTCCTCCCGTGGCTTCAATGCCTACCTTTGCACACAAAGAAACCTGTAGCGTCTACTTCAATAACTTCTTACTTCTTCCGTTGCTCTTTCTCCTCTTCCTCCCTTTTTGCTATCTTTCTCTCTCTATCTGTTACGGATGATCGCTTAAAGACAACCAGGACAATCGTGACGATTGATTGAATCCTAGCCACCGTTCTTTCAAATTTATCTTCCGTTTAATTTCTCTCTCTCCGCTTCCTTTCTACTCTCTTTCTCTCTCTATCTGTTACGGATGATTGCTTAAAGACAACCAGGATAATCGTGACGATTGATTGAATCCTAGCCGCCGTTTTTTTTTTCTTTTAATTTTTTTTTCTTTTAAGTGGTTATTACAGGATTTATGTCGGGCGGGTTTGCCGTCGATGTTTTACATTTATTGAGAGGTTTGATGGAGGATCAACATATGATTTTTATTAATTTAGAAAAAGCTTACCATAAGGTTCCAGTAGAAATCCTTTGCAGAGTTCTAGAGAAGAAAAGTGTTGTCATGACTTATATTCAAGTCATTAACGATATGTATACTAGAGGAGTTACTTTTGTTCAAACATAATGAGGACCAAACCAATATTTTCCTCTTTTAGTTGAATTACATCAGGGATTAGCTTTAAGCCTATATATTTTTTGCTTTAGTTATGGATGCTTTTACTGGACATTTACAGAAGGATGTACTTGGTGTATGCTTTTCATTGATGACATCCTTCTTGGGGATAAGACCACAGAAAGAGTTCAGGAAACACTTGAATCATTGAGGTTTACATTGAAGACTAAAGGCCTTCGTTTGAGTAGAACTAAAACTGAATACATGGATTGTAATTTTAGTAGTAGTTCTAGTGGCAAAGTTGTAACTAGGGTGATTAAATCATTAAAAGTTGTGAACGATATAGATATCTCGGGTCTATGGTTCAAAGTGATAGGAATATAAATGGGGATGTTATTAGTAGAATTCAAGTTGGTTGGTTGAAGTAGAGGAATGCATCGGGCCTATTGTGTGATCGAAAAATACTGCTTAGACTGAAAGAAAAATTTTATAAGATGATGAAGAAACCTGCAATACTCTATGACACAGAATGCTGGCCTTTAAATAGAAATATAAAACAAAGTTAAGTGTTGTCGAGATGAGAATGCTTAGGCGAATGATTGGCTTGACACTTAAGAGACAAAATGTGAAATGAATATATCTGATAGAGTTGGTGTAGCCAGTGACATAAAATTAGAGAGAGTTGTCTTAGATGGTTTGTTCAAATTAAACTTTGACCATCTAATGATCCGGTTAGAAGAGTAGATGTTTTAGATTCAACTTATGTTAAGAAAAACTAAGGTGAACCTAGAAAGACTTGGCCATATTGTACAAATACAATCGTAATTTGTTAGAACTAAATGAAAATATGACACTCAATAAGACGCAATAAAGAAAAAGGATTCATATAACTGACCACACTCAGTGTGGTAAATGTTTGTTGTGGTTGTTGTCGAACTCAAAATTATTAAATTTATTCAAGCCAAATTGGTTTTAATTTCCACTCAAAGCCAACTCGACTCAACTCGGATCGAAAAAACACAATTTAGAGCTAACTTGGATTTAATTTCGACTCAACACAACTAAGAAAAATGAGAGATTGAAGGCAAATCTAACCAAATGTAGAATAATTCATTTCTATTAAATAAGATTAAGGGCCTCTTTGGAGCACCTGTTGATTATTTGATAAGCAGATTATTCTGATTATCAAAATAAGCTGGCTTGTTGTTTGGAACAGCTTATTGGCAGCTGTTGTTTGATAAATGACCATTCTACTTCTGTTTGGTTAAGTTGTTTGTAACAAAACTTTATGAGTACAAAAATAAATAAAACAGAACTCATAAATCATTACAGATTAGTTCAAAAAGAAAACATAGAGTACTCACACTATTCATCACATGTAGTTCTCGATTTTGTAAGTTTCCTAATAAAATTTAACTTATGTTAACAGAGGTAGAGATAGAACTAAAAAGACCTAAGCATGTTGTATAAAAAATGATCTTAATTTATTATAATTAAATGAAAATATGACACTCAATATGAAAATGTGTTAGATCTGTATATCGCCTTATGCTTGAAAAAGGTGTATTTTATTTTTTAAAAGTTAAATGGTGGCATTTTTTATGTGATGTGCAAAATTTGCGTGGTAAGAATGTGAAAAAGAAAATTTAGGTGTTAGAAATGTAAGTTCAAAAGAAGTGAGTGGTATTCAAAGTTGAATGTCGAAGCAAGGATCACCTTTAAAATTTTCAATGACGTCTTGGTTAACAAGACGTGTACGGTACTGAGAAATATCCTCAAAAAATCATTATAAATGAAAAAGAAATTATCGCTACGGGTCCTCATATTGACATGGAGAATTTCGAAATTTCGAAGTTTCGATTTGCCGCCGCCGCCACAAGTTTTGAAGTTTCGATTCGCCGCCGCAACCACTCAAAGCATGGCATCGCATCGTCGGACATGGAGAATTTTGAGGTAAAAGAAATAGTCGAAGCCTGGAGCTATCGAGTCTGCGAGGATTTGAAACAGGAGGGAGAAAGCAGAAGTCGTGACTGTCTGCGAGAATGTCGAGAGACGCGATCGAGAGAGACGAGGGATGCGATCGCTCGAGAGAGGCGAGGGCGAGGGCGAGCGAGATGTGAGAAAGGCACGAGAGGATTACGCGAGAATGGAGACGCGCCCGCGTCCCCGTTTCTTAACAAAATAGCGAACGTCATTTGGGTGCAGTTCCAAAACGCTGGACAAACACAATATTCAAACACTCTACCCCAAATGGGCCCTAACTCTTTCAATATACAATAATTTCATGTTCAACCCATTTAGATCCTGAGTGAGCCAATATAGATTCAAAATTAACTCAATAGATTTGAACTAGATACCCACGCTCAAAATTTTGACTCAAGCTTGTTTAGCTCGCTATTGATTCAAAGGGAAAAAAATTAAAGGAAATTTTGAGCTTCAAGTATTTCCAACAGAAATATCAGAGAGCATAGCACAGTTGGCCGAAAGATTTCACCCCAAGTGACATAGACCATCACTTCCTAGGGCTAACCATTATTTTAAAGAATGACCAAAAATAAAATCTTGATTCCACAAATATCTTATAATTAAAATTTAGCTAAGAATGTCAAAAATATCATTAATCACGTAAATCAAAATTAATAGATATACTATTGGGTATTATTAACATCTCCGAAGGTAATTTTGCAGGAGAACTATGGCCTGGCAAGCTATTACCAACAAATCAGCTTAAGTTAATTTTTGCATTGGACTGAAATTATCTTCCCAAATTAAAAAAAAATTAGCTTCCCAATTACAGTTACAAAACACTTAGCATAATATGACTACACAAATTACACTCTTCAATAATAATTCATATTTGGCATAGTAAAGCATATTTATATTAGTCAAAACCAAGGATTTTCAAATGACCCTTGTAAGAATTCTGGTAATTGTTGATATTCTTAACTCTACAATCAATTAAGAGCGAAAAAAACTTGCACATAAAGTGAAAGCAAACTAGAAATGTGGACGGTATCCGTACCGATTGATGCATTCAGCTCAAGTTCCATAAAAGCCTGCTCGATGCCTCGAAGCTCCACCAATTGAGAATATACATATCTATCTATCACTGCGCAATTTCATGAGTTGGCAGAATGAATGAGAACCAAATCCAGATCAATTTCAAGTTGGTCAAAATTTCTAATTAATGATCAAGCTCATCAAAAGAAACAAACTTGCCAATTTGATATCATTGAAATATTTCATATTGATCTCCTTAAGATGTAAAGGAGTAACATGTTTGGAATTTACCTATTTAAAACAACTTTAACGAGCCTCTACAAAATTCAAGACATCTAGAGATACTTCACCATCTTGGATGCTTGATTAACCTAAATTTTTTTCTGCAATACTAACATCACATAAATTATCATGGCAACAATTACAAACTTAAATATTAGCTTGAAATTGCAGATTTATACCTGGATTTGATACTTCTGGTTTGCTCAACAAATCATCAGTTGTAGAATTGGTGCCAACAAGGCCTTTGGCAGAATCACTAACTGCTGGCTGAAGAAACTGAGACTTTCCCTGAGAAGATCTCTCACTGGGAGCTACACTGTAAGGTTTAGGATTAGCCCCTGATCCATTTTCACAAACTGAGGAAGATATATGAATGTCCTCCTCAGAAGAAACATTTGAATGTCTCACAACATCAATCGATGTGTCAATGCTATCTTGATTTACATTCGAATTCAGTCCATTGGTATCAGGCCTAACTTTCACTTCATTAGATTTATGTGTCCTATCTTCATCAGCTTCAATAAATTCACATTTTTTGGGATTAGGATCATGTGGTATTCCATTGCTAGGAGGTTTATCTTCGAGCTTCATCCGATCTTTATCAGAATTACAGTTTTCAAACACATCTGTAACAGTCGACTCAGTTTTAGAAGTTCCATGTAGAAACTCAGAAACAGGGTGTGGAAAACAAGGTAGAGCAATCATCACAGGTTCAGGCTCTTTCTTAGGTTCTTCATTACATGGAACCGACTCATTTGAAAAATTTCTTAGAGATGAATCTTTTTCTAAAGGGTTTTTGCAGGAATCTGCGTTTAGGTTATTAGATTCAGCATTTGCGGCACTATCGGAAGATCTGCAAAACTGAGCATGACAACCAGATTCTTCTGCTATGAAATTAGAATTAGAGTGATCTAAAACAGGTACGTTGGGTTCTATGGGTTCTGTATTGCATTTTGATGCTTTGCTATCCATGGGCTCTTCAGGTGAACAGTTTATGCCTGCCTCAAAAGAGATCTGGGTTTCAGATTTGTTTTCTGGAACACGAAAAAACAAGTGACTTAAAAATACAAGAGTGCTTATAAAGTAGCAAGCTAAAGACAAGCTTAGAAAAAGGGGAAATTTACATAAGTAGCACACAATTCTTATGTATTTACATATCTGACACCAAAACTTTCATATTTGCATGCATAGCACTTTATTGCTTTAAACCTGCGTATGAAAAAGGTATATTCCACCATTAAAAAGTGGTAATAGTGCTAATTTTAATGTGATATCAAAAATTTGAGTGCAATCTGTGTAAATATAAAAGTTTAGATGTGAGATATGCAAACATTAGAATTGTGTGCGATGTATGTATATGCCCCCAAAAAAAACTAAGTTCACTGCTTACCGGGCTCGAGAATTGAATGCTTCTTTGTTGAGTCATTTAGCAAAGACTTTTGAAGCAAACCAGTGCCAGGGAAAACCAAAATGTTTACAGACTTTAATTCTTGGCTTTGAGAAACCCCAAGTGGCTCAAATCCGAAAACAGTAGTCCACGTGTCAGTTAGCTCAGCTATCGCAGGAATAATCAATTTTCTAATACAAAGGGAACGTAGCGCCTGAAAATAAAACAGGAAAATTATGCATCTCAAAAGTTTAAATTTTAGAGATATTGCACGGTAAGATATTTTAAAAAGTTGCAATAATTTGTTCACCATTACATAATTAAGATATCACAAAGCATAAAATGTAGGTATGGAAACGACAAATGTGTGCATATGCAAGTTTCCTGTTAAATCAAATTTCAAACTCTGTTTTTCCAATTCATTTCCTTTATCGAGTAGTTTGGAAATTGTCATTCACAACATAATCAAGACTGGTGATCTTCATCTTGTCCATCAGAACCATGTAGAGAGGAAATGTCAAAACAAATTCAACTTATTAATAAATAGCCATAATTATACAATAAGATATTCATTAATACTCGCTAACCAATGTTTTTAAATTCAATAAAAGGAGCTTAACAAGAGCATGGAGCTGCCAAGCTAATGCACTTCCAAAAAAACCTTTAAAAATTTCCGCCCAAGGCATTGTAGCTGCTATAGTAACCATGGAAATATTTCTTTCTTATTG
>JXCR01148246.1:137999-149847 GCA_002079205.1 Phalaenopsis hybrid cultivar
TATATATATATATATATATAATTAAGACCACTAAGGCCAATCATATTTTCAGAAGCTTAATTGAGAAGTTTATCCAAATAGCTCACCCAACAATGTTGAATATCTTCCTTTAAGAAAATAACTTTCTAATTTTCATATTTAATACACTTGAATTAAATACATACTTTTCTTTTCTCTTTATTTGGCGACTTTATAAAACTTTTATATTTTATATTTTCTTGCATAGCATTTTTCCAGCACCAACTATTTTTATTTATAATTTTTTATTTTTTTTATTCTCCAAATACATCTTTTCTCATTGTTTAATAGTGTTCATTACTTTATCCCAGATAAAATTAGCTTTTTCAGGAAAATATCAAATCTTGAAGTTCATTTATAAAACTAATTTTATTTATCTTTTAGATGATCTCATCTAATTCTATGATAATGTTTCACGGTATTATTCATTGTACAACTTCTCATCTTAAAATTTAAAACTAATAATCGATGTTGAGTACTTAAATATTTATTTGGAATAATCTTATAATTTTTACATTATCGACGATATCTTTTTCTCATAAAAAAAAAAAACAATCAAATTGTGTTTTTTAATATCAATTCCTATAAGTAATAATATACTCCTCTTTTTTTTAAATAAAGTATCAGCAATAATGAAGTTATAAGCAAAAAAAATCTAATATGGTCCTCAATTTTTCAATAATAACCCTAAAATCGTAGCCAACAAGAATATTTCTAAAATCTTCTATGACTTTATCAACATGTCCATTTAAATCTCTTCAAATAAAAATTCTTTCTTTGAGAGGTGTCAATTGCATTAACTCTTCTACGTAATTCCAAAATTTATTTTTGAAAATATATTGAGAAGCATAAGCACTTACAACATTAAAAAATTATAACTTCAATTCTATTAATTTTTACAACATTATTTTTCAAACACTTATTTATAATTACACAAACATCATTTCTAATGCAACTCCTACCTAAATACTAAAGTTTAAAATCTAAGCTATCAATATTCCCAGTCTTTTCTCCAACTGAATCAGTTTCTTAAATGCATTGGATATTTATCTTTCTATGAACCATAATATCTACAAATTTCATTAATTTATCTGTGAGAGTACTTATATTTCTGGTTCCTATAAATTTGACAATCAATGCAATTTTAATGCATCTCATCATGAATTTATATTAGGAAACATTACTATATCTTATACTAAATAATGTCTATGAAAAATCTTTAAAAATTCTTAGAACCCTGAGAATTGGAAGGGCCCAAAAATTTCAAGAGCCAAAAAGACTCACAAAACTAATTTCCCAACCCATCTAATTTCTCAATAGCTCATCTAGTTTAACAAATATTTAATCTACTATGGCATAAATAGCGAACAAGTTCTTTTTTTTTACTTTTAGTAGCATGCCTTATTAATGTGATTTGCAAACACTATAGTTTGATTATTTTCTTACCAAATGCACCATTTTTTTAAGAAAAAAAAATGCCAAATGAAGTTCTAAGCTTTAAATTGTCTTGTAATGAATATCAACTTTTTCAATGCACTAGTACCCATGGTGTTAGCTCGTTCTTTCGGTGATAACAGAAAGAAAATGACAATTATTAATATTGAGTGCAAGAATGTCTAGCATAGAAGCAGGCTAATAAACCGAAAAAATTCATGACTTTCAAGGACGGTGACTTGGTATAACTTAGACTGAAGAATTAGCATATTATTGTAGATTTATTTAGAAAGCTCAAAGCTAGAGCTGATGGACATTTCAGAATTGTTAAGAGTATTAACGACAATGCATACAAAATTGACCTATCAGATGACTACAATATTTATGCTACATTTAACATCAATCACTTGTATTACGAGGATTCAAATGCTTCCAGAAAAGAAGGCAAAATCTCTCCAACCCGTAGAGAGTGAAGTGACAGACTGGAGCAAGAAGGGCTTTATCCTATAATTTTTTTGGACAAAGAAATTTTACTGCCTACTAGTATGATGTCGAGTTGTTGACTCCTATAGACATAGGTCTAATTTTGCATGATAACTATTTATAGGTTATTATTTCTTAGTTTGGAGACTTTTGGTATGGTTTTGTGTATTTTGAGATTTTATTTTTTGATTTTATGCTCTATAGAATGTTGTCTCATCTTCTTTTTACAAGTGGTGTGTTTGTAGCTTGTTAGGTAACATATGATAGACCTCCCTCGGAAATCAAGCATCGTCAAAGCTGGTATTTTGTGGTTCTCTCTTTGTTGTTTTCAGCCCGGACAACTCTCTAACACCTCATGCCCCCTTCCAAACTCCGTAAACCTCGCCTAATATCATTTATTTGCTATTCCGCAACTACCTCCCTACTAGATCTACCTTTCAACACCTAGGAACATTAGAACAATGTCAGTGAGTTCCAAATATAAAAGTTTTTTCATTCACCTTCTACCAAGCAAACACTTGAACTCAAGTCCAAAAGTGTTACCAATCATTCTCAATTATGTAACTCAAAAATGAATTTGAACTTCTCAGGAATAAGCTGACCTATAACGCAACAGTAAAGCCGAGAAAAATCTAGATTCATTAAAATAAAACTAAAAAAAAAACCAATAAAGTGAATACATCTGTGTAGAACATCAAGTGAGGGGCATAACTTTCGGCAACCAGAGAATGGGAGATACTTTCTTAAGGCTTGTTTGTTTACTGAAGATGGAATGCGAAGAAAAAAAATATATAGTGTAGCAGTGTAATTGAAATTTATGGAGTTATTTTATTAAGTGTATAGCAAATGCAAAGGTCATTTTTTTTGCTTGATTTCAAATAGAATGAATTTAATGTCAAGATTGACGATGGTGGCCGGCGAAGGCGACTAACAAAACAAGTGACAACAGTGATGTCGGTAGGCTGCCGGTGACAGCGGCTATAACTGACTGCAAGCAATGGCAGTGACCAATTATGGCAATGATGACAGAGGCAGAGAATGTGGCTAGTGGCGGTGACAGTAGCAAGCAAGCTTCACTCTTGCGGTGTATTTGAAATTGAACCAAAATTATGAANTGGCAGCGACCAATTATGGCAATGATGACAGAGGCAGAGGATGTGGCTAGTGGCGGTGACAGTAGCAAGAAAGCTTCACTCTTGCGGTGTATTTGAAATTGAACCAAAATTATGAAAATCACAAATACATTAAAAATAAACTAAATTGTAAATTCCAAATACTTCAAATTTTTACTATACATTTACTTATAACCGAACCAAATAGCTAATTTTTAAAAATCCTACACTTCTTTTACTTTGCACCCATTTTTCAGCAACCTAAGCAGTCCCTAAATCAATTTAAATGTCAATAAGATCAGTATTCTTCATTTGCATGTATTGTATGAAAGGAAAAAAGTGTATTACCTTTGGATTGAAGAGGGACCTAGCAAGAACTAAAATATTAAAGAGCACAAGTGAATTGGTTGACATGCTAAGAAGGGGAGCTCTGATCATGAAGAGCAAAGAGAACGTACAGATTCAATTCCATGAAGAAGTCTTCGACACATCCCTTGACGTCTATAGATAGATCTTGTGCCAATGAAAGGCATTTCCGCTAACCTTGTATCGTGTATCCTGAAAAAGTGAAAAAAATAATAAGTTAAAGATATTTTGACAGTTTAGCAACTTGAAACAATAGGATATTCAATAAATGAATAAACGCCTATTATGTACGGATGCACTCTGAAACATAGATTAGAGAAATAACAAATCCTATCATTCATTCCCACCAGACAAGCATTCACAAAAAAGCACAAAGATTCTTTTAATTACTGTTAAATGATCCAAATTCCAATGATTGAAGCAGCCTTGNGTATCCTGAAAAAGTTAAAGATATTTTGACAGTTTAGCAACTTGAAATAATAGGATATTCAATAAATGAATAAACGCCTATTATGTACGGATGCACTCTGAAACATAGATTAGAGAAATAACAAATCCTATCATTCATTCCCACCAGACAAGCATTCACAAAAAAGCACAAAGATTCTTTTAATTACTGTTAAATGATCCAAATTCCAATGATTGAAGCAGCCTTGGCTCTGACTAGCATTTTATCACTCTAAAATCACAAAATTGAAGTAAATAATTTAGCTTAATGAGCAGTAGATTTCATTAAGCTATTAATCTCCAAAAGAAATGTGATAACTCAAAAACAATGTAAAATACAGTCATTCAATCAAGCAAGATAGGAAAAATTTTACCTGACAGATGCAGCAGCAACAATTTCATCACCTCGCTCCAAAATAAAAGTATTAAAGCTGCTGAAGTTCAGACGATTGAAATTTGACCTATAATATAATGAATAATCAAAGTAAATTCTATTGATATAAATGTTAAAATCATGCATATAAAATAAGAAACAAGAGAAGCACATGACAGTTTTGACACATTGAAAGAAAAGGTGACTCAGGCACCTGTGCTAGCACTACTGACTTCAACCAACTTTTCGAGGTGAAATGTGACACCTCTGGCATAGGGATCAGAGCAATACTAAGCCAAAGAGGACACCCCGTCGCTTTCTTCAGTGAGAAGTTGAACGAGTCCAAGAGGAAATACTCAACCTACGACAAGGAATTCTATGTCATCGTAAGAGCTCTCGAACACTAGAATCATTACCTATTAACAAATAGTTTACACTATTTACAAATCACGAGACCCTAAAATTCCTCAACATACATAATAAACTCATGGGATGACACGCCACCTAGGTGGAATTTCCAGTTTGTGATAAAGCACAAGGTAGGGAGCCAAAAAACCGCATTACATATGCATTAAGTCGTCGACACCTATTGATCACATCCATGAAGGCTCGAGTTGTGGGCTTCGAGGTCATAAAGGTTTTAAATGAAATAGAAGAAGATTTTAAAAACATACGAGAGCAATATCAGGAGAAGCAGGAGGGCAATATTATTGCACAAATGGATACTTGTTCCACCAGAGTCAGTTATGCATTCCCCAGTATTCACTAAGAGGGGTCGTTGTCAAGGAAGACCACAGTGGAGGACGAGCAGGTCATTTCGGCATGGACAAAACCCTCACCAGTGTAAGAGATTTTTTTTAATTTTTTACCAAAGCTAACAAGAGAAGTAGAACGACGTGTCAAGCAATGCAGAATTTGTCATCTAGCAAAGACAAAAGCTCAGAATGACAAATCATGCACACCACTTCCAGTACCAGAGGCACCGTGGGTGGACATCAGCATGGATTTCATCCTAGAACTTTGAAGGACTCAAAGGAACAATGATTCTATAATGGTTGTAGTGGACAAATTGTACGTTGTCACCGGACACTAGACGTCTCTCATATCGTCGATTTATACTTCAGGGAGATTGTAAGGCTGCATGGGATTCCCAAGACCATCGCCTCTTTTTGGAGGACATTACGAGAAAAGCTCGGCACCAAACTCTAATTCAGCTCGGCAACACATCCACAAACAGACAAACAAACAAAGTTAATCAAACAGAGCCTAGGTAATCTTCTAAGGTGTTTCGTGGGAAAAAACATAAAACGGTTGGATCTCATCCTAGCCCAAGTTGAGTTCGCCTATAACCAATCTATCAACCAAACTACAACGAGAACTCCCTTTGAGGTTTTGTACGAGCACATCCACTAACGCCACTTGAATTAGTGCCACTCCTACCATGTTCATAAATCAGCAAGGATGCCACGGAATGAGTTCAAGAGATTCAGAAACTTCATGAACAATTTGGCAAGGAAATTGCTAAGCATAATCAAAAATACCACGCACATGCAAATAAATCCATGAATAAAGTAACATTTCAAAAAGGTGACCTCGTATAAAACCGGTTGAAAAAGGAGAGATTTCCCACAAAACGCCACTTGAATTAGTGCCACTCCTACCATGTTCATAAATCAGCAAGGATGCCACGGAATGAGTTCAAGAGATTCAGAAACTTCATGAACAATTTGGCAAGGAAATTGCTAAGCATAATCAAAAATACCACGCACATGCAAATAAATCCATGAATAAAGTAACATTTCAGAAAGGTGACCTCGTATAAAACCAGTTGAAAAAGGAGAGATTTCCCACAGGATAGTTCGGGAAGCTTAAGTCGAGAGAAAAAAGACCCTTTAGGGTACTTCAGAAGCCGAACGACAACGCTTATAAGATCAACTTGCCTAGAGACTACAACATTTCAGCCACGTTCAACGTCACCGACTTAACACCATACTCTGAAGAGCCTAGAGCTTCAACAAACGAGGTCGAAGCTTCCCCAACCTCGAGAGACTAACGTGGGGGTTGTATGCGCCCCGAAGCGGGAGCTCGCGATTCCTCGGGAAAGAGCGCGAGCCACGATCCTGTAGTCCAGAACCGCGATACATTGTGAGAGCCCGCGATCACGCGCAAAACCGCGAACTTTCGCGATCCAATATTTGGAGTTTCCGCACATGACTTCTTCTAAGTATTTTTTTTCTAGATTCTTGTCTTTTCCAACCCTTTCCTTTTGTGTAGAGGTAGAAGACTATAAATAGATGTCCCCTGTGTGCATAGAGTTGCCTTCTAATTTGTGTGGAGTATTTTCCCACTTGTTAGGGTTATATCCGACGACAGAGGGTGCTTCGGCTGTATCCTGCTCCAATGTGGTATTCCAAACTTCCAATTACGGTTGCTTCTTCTCACCAATTGCTTTTCTTACCTCTCTCCTAGATGCCCCCCCCCNACTCTCTAACGCCTCATGTCCCCTTCCAAACTCCGTAAACCTCGCTTAATATCATTTATTTGCTATTCCACAACTACCTCCCTATTAGATGTACCTTTTCAACTCCTAGGAACAATAGAACAATGTCAGAGAGTTCCAAATATAAAAGTCTTTTCATTCACCTTCTACCAAGCAAACACTTGAACTCAAGTCCAAAAGTGTTACCAATCATTCTCAATTATGTAACTCAAAAATAAATTTGAACTTCTCAGGCATAAGCTGACCTATAACGCAACAGTAAAGCCGAGAAAAATCTGTATTCATTAAAATAAAACTAAAAAAAACCAGTTAAGTGAATACATCTGTGTAGAGCATCAAGTGAGGGCATAACTTTCGGCAACCAGAGGATGGGAGATACTTTCTTAAGGCTTGTTTGTTTACTGAAGATNACCACTTGTTGTCCTACCCACCCACAACCAACCAAACAGCATCACAACAACCCAAACAAACCCCAACATCTCCCATCTCACCCTACCACCCTGTCGATGCCACCACCGCCTTCTGACATCGTCCTACATTCCTAACCAGTTCCGGTACCAGTCCCCAAAATTAATTAGCTCAAATAGGGCATAACACAGACTGCAGTAGGCAAAAGGAAAGGTAAAACAAATTTAGGCATAAACAGTTTTCTTTTGCAACGACAAAGTGCCAGAGATACTTGTGTGAATAAGAATAGAAGAACATACAGGTTTAATATAAGATGATAAAATAGTATGTACATCAAAGTTCCTATAAGTTTCAGCATATATTTTGCAGAAAAGTAATCTTGTTTGGAGGCAAAATGAAACAAGAACAAATGCTTACCCGCAGTTATACACAACATTGTGAATCAGATTAATACCACTTCTCTGATCAGTTATAGGTACAAAGCACTCATCCATAACAGCGTAGGCAACAGCAATCTTAGAGTTGCTTTCTACTGCTTGAGCCATTCTAGATAGAGGTTTGGAAGGGTCTTCAAACCGCCTAACCATGCTCCAGTAAAATCCTGCCTCCAACTCATTCCTGACACCAGTAAGCTTCTGCAACTTCCTGAACACCTACAGAAACGATAGTATGGTAAGACTCATTCTTCAATTTAAAGTCTGAGGTGGACTAAATCTACCTGAAAAAACATCATAATAAAATTAATTCCTTACCAGGATGCATACATGAGATGAAAGCAATGAATGTAAGAAGTGTGATGGTCAAAATCTTATCAAAGTCAACAAAACGGACCAAAGCTTAATCTATTAAAAAATTAAAAAGCGAATCTGAGACTCAATCTATTAGAAAATAGGTGATAGATGCAAAATTGAGCAAGGGCTCAAACTTCGCATATCTTACCCTACCATGAATTTGTTTACAGGAAAAACAGACGAAGTGAAGAATCTAAAGTGAATGAGTTTGTAACGAATAATGAGACATGAAACCAAATGCCACTGACGTGTAAATAAAGTTTTGGGTTCCTCAAAAGTTTAAAGATGATAGTGTTACCTTTCTACAATTTCGCCCACAAAACACATTGCCGGAGCTTTTGGGAGCAGTAGAAAGAGCATCGTCCTCTGGAACACAATCCTTGTGAACTACATAAAATTAGCAGCCAAAAAAGTGTCACGGGTGACTTGTAACCTACTAATGAAATAATGTAACAAATAGTAGTATTCTGGTGAGGGCTGCCGAAACTCTTACATTTTCGTGCACATTGTGAGCAAGTAAATAAAACATTAGATGCATCCTCAACTTGAGATACAGAATCATGCACCGCACCACAAAATTTGCAAGAACAATTGGCACAGTGCCAATCTCCGGTGGGGAGCATCTGTGGTAAAAAAAAAACCCTTGAAGTAAGAAAGGCTAGATAATAAAAAGATTGAAAAAAAAAATCAACAGAGGTACACCAATAATTTGGATAGAACAAGACCAAATCCAGACACAACCACCATGAAAACAATAAGTCTACCAATGGAGAATACCACAAGAAAACAAGAGATCAAGTGAGACAGGAGAGGTACAGACGTTACAAAACCTAAAAAAGCTTGGTTCAGTCTAGAGCACCTCAGCAGTGTCCATGTAATGCAAAAGCTAAAGCAAAGGACTAGTGACATAAGCCATGGAAATTGTCCAGCATGAAATCCCCATATGCATCGGGGGTCCAAAATGAGGACTTTATATTTTGACTCATGAAACCCATAAAAAAAGGGGCAAATATACATACTGATGCCGGAGTTAACAAAATAATAATAGAAAAAATCAATTATTGCTGAATTCAAAGATGAAATTACAACCAAATAAACGGAAATAAGAAGTAACAACAAACACGACACATGATGCGCTTCTAGGGTGGATCTAGGGTTATGTTGATGGTCCTTGGAGGCCTGGAAAGGTGGTGGAGAAAGAGAAAAGGAGCAGAGGGGCTGTGACAGCAGGGAAACAACAGGTGCTTGTTATCATGGGAGGCAGCAAGTAGGTAAGATGGCAGGGCAGCGATAAAACAGCAAGGCCAAGGGGTTTCTAGGTGGCGGCGACAACGTAGGATGACCGGACAGCAGTAAAATGGCAAGGCAAAAGGGCTTTTGGGGGGCGACGACGATGTAGGATGGCCGGATAGCAGTAAAATAGCAAGGCAATGGGGTTTTTGGGTGGCAGCAATGCAGGTTGGTTGGAACAGTGGTGACAGCAAGGTAAGGAGAGGGGAAGGCAATTTTGGCGGCTGAAAGGCAGAAAACTGCAGGAAGGACAGCAATAGCAGCTGTTTTGAGCCATCTGCAACAGATAAGATGAGGGGGGGCGATGAGGGAAAGATGTTGTAGGGTTGAGGGAAGGATGATCGCCATCTCGGGAGAGAGATGCAGCTAGAGAACCACTCAAACCTTGGATACAGCCCTAGATGGAATAACAGAGTCGTTGGGGGTTGTCCTGAACAGACATATAACAAAATAAACCCTAGACTCCCACAAAAGTAAATTTATAATAATAGAATAACTATGTGTGGGCCGAGGAACCGGCCACACTCCACCGCAAAGAAAGACCTAGACCGGTTCATTTTAATCATGCAGACGAAAGCCCGCTTCGGTTGCGAGAGTCCCGCATCCGATCCAGAAGCATGAGACGCCTGTGTCAGTTATGTAGCTCAAAATTCACATGTATTTACATATCTCACATCTAAGCTTTCATATTTACTTATATAGCACTTTGGTGCTTTANCTAGAGCACCTCAGCAGTGTCCATGTAATGCAAAAGCTAAAGCAAAGGACTAGTGACATGAGCCATGGAAATTGTCCAGCATGAAATCCCCATATGCATCGGGGGTCCAAAATGAGGACTTTCTACTTTGAATCATGAAACCCAAAAAAAAAAGGGGGAAAATATACATACTGATGCCGGAGTTAACCAAATAATAATAGAAAAAATCAATTATTGCTGAATTCAAATATGGAATTACAACCAAATAAACGGAAATAAGAAGTAACAACAAACACGACACATGATGCGCTTCTAGGGTGAATCTNCATGAGCCATGGAAATTGTCCAGCATGAAATCCCCATATGCATCGGGGGTCCAAAATGAGGACTTTCTACTTTGAATCATGAAACCCAAAAAAGAAGGGGGAAAATATACATACTGATGTCGGAGTTAACCAAATAATAATAGAAAAAATCAGTTATTGCTGAATTCAAATATGAAATTACAACCAAATAAACGGAAATAAGAAGTAACAACAAACACAACACATGATGCGCTTCTAGGGTGAATCTAGGGTTATGTTGAGGGTCCTTAGGGGCCTGGAAAGGTGGTGGAGAGAGAGAAAAGGAGCAGAGGGGCTGTGACAGCAGGGAAACAACAGGTGCTTGCTATCATGGGAGGCAGCAAGTAGGTAAGATGGCAGGGCAGCGATAAAACAGATAGGCCAAGTGGTTTCTAGGAGGCGGCGACGATGTAGGATGGCCGGACAGCAGTAAAATGGCACGGCAAAAGGGCTTCTGGGGGGCGGCGACGATGTAGGATGGCCGGATAGAAGTAAAATAGCAAGGCAATGGGGTTTTTGTGTGGCAGCGATGCGGGTTGATTGGAACAGTGGTGACAGCAAGGTGAGGAGAGGGGAAGGCAATTTTGGCGGCTGAAAGGCAGAAAACTGCAGGAAGGACAGCAATAGCAGCTGTATTGGGCCATCTGCAACAGAGAAGATGATGGGGGCAATGAGGGAAAGATGTTGTAGGGTTGAGGGAAGGATGATCACCATCTTGGGAGAGAAATGCAGCTAGAGAACCACTCAAAACCTTGGATACAGCCCTAGATGGAATAACAGAGTCGTTGGGGGTTGTCCTGAACAAACATATAACAAAACAAACCCTAGACTCCCACAAAAGTAAATTTATAATAATAGAATAACTATGGGTGGGCCGAGGAACCGGCCAGCACTCCACCGCAAAGAAAGACCTAGACCGGTTCATTTTAATCATGCAGGCGNATGACCTCGTATAAAACCGGTTGAAAAATGAGAGATTTCCAGCAGGATAGTTCGGGAAGCTTAAGTCGAGAGAAAACGGACCCTTTAGAGTACTTCAGAAGCTGAACGACAACGCTTATAAGATCAACTTGCCTAAAGACTACAACATTTCAGCCACGTTCAACGTCACCGACTTAACACCATACTCTGAAGAGCCTAGAGCTTCGACAAACGAGGTCAAAGTTTCCCTAACCTCAGGAGACTAACGTGGGGGTTGTATGCGCCCCGAAGCGGGAGCTCGCAATTCCTCGGGAAAGAGCACGAGCCGCGATCCTGCGGTCCAGAACCGCAATACATTGTGAGAGCCCGCGATCAAGCGCATGACTTCTTCTAAGTGTTTTTTTCTAGATTCTTGTCTTTCCAACCCTTTCCTTTTGTGTAAAGGTAGATGACTATAAATAGATGTCCCTTGTGTGCAGGAGGCAGTTCTAATAAAGTTGCCTTCTAATTTGTGTGGAGTATTTTCCCACTTGTTAGGGTTATATCCGACGATAGAGGGTGCTTCGGCTGTATCTTGCTCCAAGGTGGTGTTCCAAACTTCCAATTCTGGTTGCTTCTTCCCACCAATTGCTTTTCTCACCCCCCCGCCACCCCCCACCCCCCC
>JXCR01148246.1:152767-166464 GCA_002079205.1 Phalaenopsis hybrid cultivar
AATTACAACCAAATAAACGGAAATAAGAAGTAACAACAAACACAACACATGATGCGCTTCTAGGGTGAATCTAGGGTTATGTTGAGGGTCCTTAGGGGCCTGGAAAGGTGGTGGAGAGAGAGAAAAGGAGCAGAGGGGCTGTGACAGCAGGGAAACAACAGGTGCTTGCTATCATGGGAGGCAGAAAGTAGGTAAGATGGCAGGGCAGCGATAAAACAGATAGGCCAAGTGGTTTCTAGGAGGCGGCGACGACGTAGGATGGCCAGACAGCAGTAAAATGGCAAGGCAAAAGGGCTTCTGGGGGGCGGCGACGATGTAGGATGGCCGGATAGCAGTAAAATAGCAACACAATTGGGTTTTTGGGTGGCAGCAATGCGTGTTGGTTGGAACAGTGGTGACAGCAAGGTGAGGAGAGGGAAGGCAAGTTTGGCGGCTGAAAGGCAGAAAACTGCAGGAGGGACAGCAATAGCAGCTGTATTGGGCCATCTGCAACAGAGAAGATGATGGGGGCGATGAGGGAAAGATGTTGTAGGGTTGAGGGAAGGATGATCACCATCTCGGGAGAGAAATGCAGCTAGAGAACCACTCAAACCTTGGACAGCCCTAGATGGAATAACAAAGTCGTTGGGGGTTGTCTTGAACAAACATATAACAAAACAAACCCTAGACTCCCACGAAAGTAAATTTATAATAATAGAATAACTATGTGTGGGCCGAGGAACCGGCCAGCACTCCACCGCAAAGAAAGACCTAGACCGGTTCATTTTAATCATGCAGCCGAAAGACCGCTTCAGTTGCAAGAGTCCCGCATCCGATCCAGAAGCATGAGACGCCTGTGTCAGTTATGTAGCCCAAAATTCACATGTATTTACATATCTCACATCTAAGCTTTCATATTTACTTATATAGCACTTTGGTGCTTTAAACTAATGCATGGAAAGGTATATTTCACTTTTAAAAAGTGGCAATAGAGTTATTTTTTATGTGATATTGAAGATTTGAGTGTTATATGAGTAAAAAGTGAAAGTCTAGGTGGAGGATATGTAAATACATTCGAATTGTGTGCTATGTATGTAAATGCGTCAAAAAAAGAAAAGATCTCAATTTACCTCTATGCCTAAACAGGACAGATGGAAAGTTGAAGGACAGCTATCACAGCAGATCAGATTACCACCGTCTCCACAGATGCCGCATGTATCATCATTTGGATCATCCCCTTCAGTGTCTACATCATAAAATATGCAACTTGTGGACTCCTCCTGCTTTTCCCACGCATTTATTTGGCACTGCAAAAGAGATATACCAGATACCTCCATACATATATTCTCATATGGCCTATGCAGCTTACTGCCAGCATGAATCTCAAACTTTGATACAGTAAAAATTTTACTACAGCAGCTGCACTGAATCCCATCTCTTGTAATCCGTCCATCCAGCAATGGCTTTGCCATCCTCTTGTTCATGTACTTCACTTTTCCATAGGCCGGTACTACACCCAAATCAATCATCCATGAAAGAATTGTTCTTTTCCAAACATATGGAGCATGATCACCTTTTTCTGATCCTTCATCTTGGTTAAGGCCCCGAACCAAAAGAGCACAACCCCTTCTTTTGCTATTTCTTGCTGTTACTTTCCTCTTTATGGATCTCATTCCTCCTACAACATCCCTATTTCTTTTATCTTTAGAGTATTTTAATTTGGTGTTTTCCTTGGCCTTTTTTTTTCTCTTGCCGCCTCCAACCTTATGTTTAATATCTTCCATTTCCATTTTACGCCTTCTTTTATTAACCACATTCCTTTTAAGCATGTGTAAGACCTCTGGGGGTATAACAGCAAATGTAGAATTTCTTTCTTTGGAGTCACCATCATTTCCAGCAGGAGCTTTAGTTTCTTTTTCAGAATCTTCCTTGTTATCAGGGGTGCTTTTACTTTGACTTAAGTATACGGCATAAGCTTTGGTGATTGACCAATAACCTGTACCGCGAGGTGAAACATAGACGGAGTCTTCATAGTTTCTACCCCTCCTAGGCCTAAACTCAATTGTCCAGCCAGCACCAAAAAGAATGCTTTTTATCTGTTCCCGGAGTTTATTTTTAACTGCACTACGACTTTCATCTGACACATTGTCATTTTTCTTATTAATGGCCACCAGGCCAGATTTATTGCCATGAAACAAATCCGCATTCTTTGATCCTTTATTTTGAGATATATTTTCCTGATTTACATTAGAATCATTTGATTTGCTTGTATTTTCTAAAGAAACTTTTCCTGCGCCCTTAAGCAGCTTGACATTGGAGATTGATTTCTTGTGAACTTCTCCCTGTCGCTGATGGTTTGATTCAATGAATCTGTTACTGCCTGAAGATCTCAATCTCATTGCAATTTTTTGCCCCTTAAACTCAGCATTAGCATTTTCAGAGCCAGCGAACTTTTCACTGCCTTTTAAAACACTTAAAACACCGCCTTTACCCTGCCTCCTAATATAGCTGTGCCGTGAACTTTCACCATCACTCACCACCTCTTTTATGGTAACATCAGAAGATCTGGCATCCTTCACATTTCGGGATTCTCTCTTACAAGGTCGTCCTGGCCGCCTAACAGCATGTGCCTCAGTTCTTGAACTCTGCTGTAACTTTCCCTCACTTGAGCAGTCCTCTTCCGTATGTTTGGCTCCAGGGACAGACAGATTGGAAACCTGAATACCACCCTTGCTGCTGCCCGTAATTTTATTGTCTTCTGCGGACTTCTCAGTTTGGTTGTCAACTGAGTCCATATTTTCTGTTTTTGTTCTCTTCCTGCTAAATTCATCATCACCTGTCCCCGTACTCCTCTTCCTGTAGTACTTTGACNTAACCTGTACCGCGAGGTGAAACATAGACGGAGTCTTCATAGTTTCTACCCCTCCTAGGCCTAAACTCAATTGTCCAGCCAGCACCAAAAAGAATGCTTTTTATCTGTTCCCGGAGTTTATTTTTAACTGCACTACGACTTTCATCTGACACATTGTCATTTTTCTTATTAATGGCCACCAGGCCAGATTTATTGCCATGAAACAAATCCGCATTCTTTGATCCTTTATTTTGAGATATATTTTCCTGATTCACATTAGAATCATTTGATTTGCTTGTATTTTCTGAAGAAACTTTTCCTGCGCCCTTAAGCGGCTTGACATTGGAGATTGATTTCTTGTGAACTTCTCCCTGTCGCTGATGGTTTGATTCAATGAATCTGTTACTGCCTGAAGATCTCAATCTCATTGCAATTTTTTGCCCCTTAAACTCAGCATTAGCATTTTCAGAGCCAGCGAACTTTTCACTGCCTTTTAAAACACTTAAAACACCGCTTTTACCCTGCCTCCTAATATAGCTGCGCCGTGAACTTTCACCATCATTCACCACCTTTTTTATGGTAACAACAGAAGATCTGGCATCCTTCACATTTCGAGATTCTCTCTTACAAGGTCGTCCTGGCCGCCTAACAGCACGTGCCTCAGTTCTTGAACTCTGCTGTAACTTTCCCTCACTTGAGCAGTCCTCTTCCGTATGTTTGGCTCCAGGGACAGACAGATTGGAAACCTGAATAGCACCCTTGCTGCTGCCCGTAATTTTATTGTCTTCTGCGGACTTCTCAGTTTGGTTGTCAACTGAGTCCATATTTTCTGTTTTTGTTCTCTTCCTGCTAAATTCATCATCACCTGTCCCCGTACTCCTCTTCCTGTAGTACTTTGACTCCAAGACCTTTTCCTTGGCACTGTCCGTAATGTTATTACTAAGCTTCAGTGGTTCCAAGCTCTTGCCGATCCCCTCAGCTGTATCTATTTGCTTTCCCGCAGAATTCACAGAATCCACAGAATCCAATCTTAGATCCTCACCGACAGGCTGAGCAACAATAATCTTCACACTCCCATCAGACCTCGCCTCCACAAAATTTCCTGTACTTCCCTCACCACCCAACTTCCTCTTCACCACATCTCCTCTCATCAAACCCTTCTGTCTACTACCGCCCTTCTCTGGCACTGTGTTCCGCCTCCCACTAGTCACACCATTCCCAGCCTGAAAGATCTCCACTCGCGGAGTGATCACGATATCCTCCGACTCAGAGTCGTTGTTCATCAATAGTCGCCGCTTCTTCTCCTTCTTCGACTCATAAACCTTAGCCCCCTCGGAGTACTCCCCATCCCTTCCCATTGCAAATCGCCAGAATCCACAAACAAGTAAAGTAACGCAGCGCCCTAATCAAGGCTCCATATCACCGCTGCGAGATTAGTAACAGGGCAACAAACCCTAGATCCAAAGAAGAACGCAGAACAACTCAAAAAAAAAAAAAAAAAGTATTCCGCAACCAGAATTTAGAAGAAGACGCTTACTTCGTGGAAGAGCAAGGCAATCGGAATGGATTGAGCATAAGATATAGCACACTCCGGAATAAGAAGAGAAAAATTGTCGCGCGAGGAAGACGTGAGAGGGGATCTCTGCATAAGCGAGGGAAGGGATTTCGGGAGTCCCCGTTTGGGTTTTAAGAGGAGGGTTAGGTCTTTTTTGAAATTTGCCTGGCCGAGTCAATCCGGTCACGCTCCTCGGCTGTGCAGCATCGGCCAACAAGAAATGGGAGAGACGGACAGAGAGCACAGTTAACAATCCGTGGACTGTTGAACGCCGGGTAATGAGAGATTTTAGGTGTATCAAGAACCGGCAAAATATTTGTTGGTGGATAATTTTCTCAATAACTAACTTAGCAATAATATCTAAATAGAACTCATCAAAATTATTAAAAAATTATTATTATTATGAGTTATTAGAATTAATACATCAATAACCTCCCAATAACTTTTTAATAATCACGAAGTGAAGGTTATTGCGGAGTTATTACCCAGGCAGCTCTGCGTGCGTAACACGTACGCAAATATTTCCTCAAGAATGGGGGATTTGCATGCACGAAACATTACAATCGGTATTCGGACATAATCTAGGTCGAGACAAATACTATACATCGGAGGCGATTTTTTTCTCTTCTCCGCTCCGTCCGTTGTCCGAATGTAACTGACAAAACTCAGAATATATTTGTAATTGCCTGAAATTTATTGTGTTTAAAATAAACTCGAGCTCAAAATAGTTTATTAATGGCCATGTCCTCATTCAATTTAATTTAAATTTGACTTTGTTTAAATTAGTTCTTATTAAATATTTTGGAAAGAAATGGACATCTTAAATAATGAATTTTTTATTTTTAACTATTTCTCAAAATAAGAGAAATCTGAACATTTTTCTCACTGCTTAATAGCAGGAAGAATAAAATTATATTTTTTTATTAATTTCTAGCTTTTAAATAGAGTTTCTAAGCCGAGTTTCTTCCAACACCGACGATGTGTGACTAAACATTAAAGAGAAAGAGGTTAGCCCGAAGGTCTTGTGGGGCCATTTACACATGTAACACTCAAGTTTTATGTATTTACATAAACAACGGAGAGAAGGTTACATATATACCACAACTGTTATGTATTTGCATATGTAATTCCGAAAAAGGTACTGGAACCTGAGTGCTGTATTTTAGAGAAATTTACATACATAACACCCTCTATTCGATTCATTTACATTTCTAACAGCTAAACTTATATTATTTTTGGCTATAATACTAAAATTGTTCCCTTAAAAATAATAATATTTGGCAATTTTTAATACATATAAAAATTATATAAATAAATAATATTATTTAATCATTTAATTATTTCAAATCAAAATGAGTCAAATGAATATAGATCGAGCTAAAAAAAATTATTTTGTTTTGGCTGGCTTGTTTAATGAAAAATCGAACACAAACTATTGGCGAAATACAACCTTTTTTGACAGCCCTAGATTTACATGCATAACATTCAGTTCTTATTAATTTATGTATGTAATACTTGAATCTTTAATATTACATTCATATCACTTAGTTCTTTTTTGCCAATCATCTCTACCATTCCCCGTTAAAGGTGGAAGAGGAGATCGAAATTCAGAAGCTAGGGCTCGTGAAGGCGGGTGGAACATAGGTGAAGCTTGAGTGTTTGTGTGTCGCGATCCCAAAAGATGGGAGTTTTGGAAGTCTTTGTATGTAGTTATCTCATCGAAGCAATCTCATTGTCCGCCTTCATGAGCTTCCACTCCTACGCTAATGTTCCACCTGCCTTCACAAGCTTCTGCCTCCATGTAATGATATCGTCAACAAAATTTAACAGAGTAGTAAAAATGATTAACTTGAAAGAAGTAAGTGATATGTATGTAATCTCCTACTAAAAATTGTATCACAAAACTTCATATGAGATCTTCATAAAACAATTTCTTATATCAATTCAACTTACTACAATGAAAGCACCAGATTATCATAATTTATTATTGTAAATCTTTATCATAATTTAAAAATTAAGCAAATGAGTTGTTTCGTTTTAGGGAACACAATCTTGATAGTCATTCAGCTCATCTTTGATCGTCATCGGCTGGGTTTGAGCTAAGTATATTATGATTTTTAGGAGAATGATCAATAACTTGATAGCGACTCGAAGTATACCTTAAGAGTTTATCTCAAGGATGAACTTGGAGTCTCATGTGTGACTATGAAGAAAATATTGTATTCGCCGTCCGGATATGCGGACGACGGCCTGTATCGCACTACATCGTGCGTTCGGTAGAGCTGTTGACAACACATTCAAGACTTTTGGACGTAATATTTTCTCGTGACATTGGATATATGTAAACTTTCAAGGACATATTCAAACTATCAAAGTGTTTATTATGAACCTAAAATATCATTATTAATAGAAAAAAATATTATATTCACATGAGAAAATTGAAACAAAAATTAATGTCACATTGAGATTTATTTTGGTGAATCGATAAAAAATTAACTTAAAACACCTTATATGATACAATTCCAAACATGAATGATCCTGTGTGAAAATAGTTCAACTTATTTATTACTCTTTTTTTTATTTTTTTTGAAATTTCTTTATTCTAAGAGTGGCATCCTACAATTATATTCTAAGGAAATGGTAGGGATCCAAAGTCCTCATTAGAATTGATGAACTATGAGGAATGAGNAGGATGAACTTGGAGTCTCATGTGTGACTATGAAGAAAATATTGTATTCGCCGTCCGGATATGCGGACGACGGCCTGTATCGCACTACATCGTGCGTTCGGTAGAGCTGTTGACAACACATTCAAGACTTTTGGACGTAATATTTNTGTCACGCTCCTCGGCTGTGCAGCATCGGCCAACAAGAAATGGGAGAGACGGAGAGAGAGCACAGTTAACAATCCGTGGACTGTTGAACGCCGGGTAACGAGAGATTTTAGGTGCATCAAGAACCGGGGAAATATTTGTTGGTGGATAATTTTCTCAATAACTTAGCAATAACATCTAACTAGAACTCATCAAAATTATTACAAAATTATTATTATTATGAGTTATCAATAACCTCCCAATAATCTTTTAATAATCACGAAGTGAAGGTTATTGCAGAGTTATTACCCACGCAGCTCTGCGTACGTAACAAGTACGCAAATATTTCCTCAAGAATGGGAGATTTGCATGCACGAAACATTACATTCGGTATTCGGACATAATCTGGGTCGAGACAAATACGATTCATCGAAGGTGATTTTTTTCTCTTCTCCGCTCCGTCCGTTGTCCGAATGTAACTGACAAAACTCAGAATATATTTGTAATTGCCTGAAATTTATTGTGTTTAAAATAAACTCGAGCTCAAAATAGTTTATTAATGGCCATGTCCTCATTCAATTTAATTTAAATTTGACTTTGTTTAAATTAGTTCTTATTAAATATTTTGGAAAGAAATGGACATCTTAAATAATGAATTTTTTATTTTTNAAGCTCAAAATAGTTTATTAATGGCCATGTCCTCATTCAATTTAATTTAAATTTGAATTTGTTTAAATTAGTTCTTATTAAATATTTTGGAAAGAAATGGACATCTTAAATAATGAATTTTTTATTTTTAACTATTTCTCAAAATAAGAGAAATCTGAACATTTTTCTCACTGCTTAATAGCAGGAAGAATAAAATTATATTTTTTTATTAATTTCTAGCTTTTAAATAGAGTTTCTAAGCCGAGTTTCTTCCAACACCGACGATGTGTGACTAAACATTAAAGAGAATGAGGTTAGCCCGAAGGTCTTGTGGGGCCATTTACACATGTAACACTCAAGTTTTATGTATTTACATAAACAACGGAGAGAAGGTTACATATATACCACAATTGTTATGTATTTGCATATGTAATTCCGAAAAAGGTACTGGAACCTGAGTGTTGTATTTTAGACAAATTTACATACATAACACCCTCTATTCGATTCATTTACATTTCTAACAGCTAAACTTATATTATTTATGGCNCTGTTATGTATTTGCATATGTAATTCCGAAAAAGGTACTGGAACCTGAGTGCTGTATTTTAGAGAAATTTACATACATAACACCCTCTATTCGATTCATTTACATTTCTAACAGCTAAACTTATATTATTTTTGGCTATAATACTAAAATTGTTCCCTTAAAAATAATAATATTTGGCAATTTTTAATACATATAAAAATTATATAAATAAATAATATTATTTAATCATTTAATTATTTCAAATCAAAATGAGTCAAATGAATATAGATCGAGCTAAAAAAAATTATTTTGTTTTGGCTGGCTTGTTTAATGAAAAATCGAACACAAACTATTGGCGAAATACAACCTTTTTTGACAGCCCTAGATTTACATGCATAACATTCAGTTCTTATTAATTTATGTATGTAATACTTGAATCTTTAATATTACATTCATATCACTTAGTTCTTTTTTGCCAATCATCTCTACCATTCCCCGTTAAAGGTGGAAGAGGAGATCGAAATTCAGAAGCTAGGGCTCGTGAAGGCGGGTGGAACATAGGTGAAGCTTGAGTGTTTGTGTGTCGCGATCCCAAAAGATGGGAGTTTTGGAAGTCTTTGTATGTAGTTATCTCATCGAAGCAATCTCATTGTCCGCCTTCATGAGCTTCCACTCCTACGCTAATGTTCCACCTGCCTTCACAAGCTTCTGCCTCCATGTAATGANTCATTCCCCGTTAAAGGTAGATGAGGAGATCGAAATTCAGAAACTAGGGCTCGTGAAGGCGGGTGGGACATAGGTGAAGCTTGAGTGTTTGTGTGTCGCGATCCCAAAAGATGGGAGTTTTGGAAGTCCATGTATGTAGTTATCTCATCGAAGCAATCTCATTGCCCGCCTTCATGAGCTTCCACTCCTACGCTAATGTTCCACCTGCCTTCACAAGCTTCTGCCTCCATGTAATGANAAAATTATAATAATTTCAATTATCCTTCAAAATATCCAAAAAGTCATAAAAGTGTTCGGGGAGCAATCCCTAACAACTTTTAGAACCCTTTGAAACGTTTCAAGTTCATTTGATCTTATTATATTGTTCAATTAATCATCCAAATTTAGATTTTAGTTTCAATGAATTAATCCACCCTATGCTCAATGTACCTTCATATTTTAATTATCCCAAGAGTAGGGTGATCAAACTATCGCTTAATGTGTTGCTTAAAAAATTATTTGAGTGAATGCTCTGATGGACAAAGTTAAAGTCATTAAGGATTTTATACCCCAGATTAAAGTCGGGCTTGTAGTGTTTTCAAAACATTCATAATAAGTTGTATTATCTTTTTTAAACCTCATTAAATAATCTCGTATTAAGCCTAGCTCACTACTAAGCCATTAACAATTTCATGGATAAATTTGTAATAATCATAATGTTACTTTAAGTGAGATCTATTCTTATTAAAAGATCATGTTATCATCTAATCACCAATAGGGGGATTCAAATAAGTGAATTATTATCTTCCTAACATAAGCCCACTTTCTTAGTATCATCCAATTTAAATTGACTTCTGAGTCATAACAATTTATAAAATTACAATTCTGTCCTTATCATGAAAAGGTGGAAAATTGGTTTCTCCCTCTTTACGCATTATGTTTCTAACATCTAGAAAAGTTTACTATGATCAAAACTACCCATTTACACATCACTTAATCACAATTTTTAATTAAGGCATCAAAATCAAAATTTTACCATTTTGCCCCTAGGGCTCTGACCAAAGGAAAATATGTTGAAATTTTCATACTTATTTTATACTGTTTTTAATGGTATTGCACTTTAAAGAAAGGTATTTTTGATGTTTTGTTGCAGGAATGATGAATTAGGGTCATCAAAGCAAAAAGATACAAAAAGGAGGGAATTTGGAGCGAAAAGGACCAAAATGTGAAGATTTGAACTAGGCCACCGATGGCGCCCTCGACCCCACCAACGACGAGTTTTCCCGAGACTGCAAGACAAAATTCTTCAGAAGCTCGCCGACGGCACCCTTGAGGCCTCCGACGGTGAGATCGACGGTTATGCCTACTCAAGCTTTGGATAAGGCCAAATTTTGAAGGGATGCTTAAGCAACTCTTGGGGAAAGCTCATCCACAACTTTAAAAGAACATTTTGACCAAAAATTGAAAGAGTCTAGATGAGGTGGTGAGAGTCTAGAGGCCCTAGAGGTTAGAGAGGTTCCATTAGTGTGTAACAATTGTGAGGATTTCTTCGAGAAATTATAAGAGTAGAGGGAAAGTGAGAGATTTCTTCCTCCTTGCTACTTCGAAGAGGAATTCTGTGTGCTGTAAAGAAAGGAAGATATTCAGTGGAACTTGAGGAGTGTTCTTGGGGAGAATTTAGAGGTAAGTTATTTACTTGTTGTAGTTTGTATAACTTTGATTTTATATATGAATTCTGAGTTTTGTTGTGTTTCCCCCATGAGTTCTGAGTAGTTTCTCGGTCTTTCTCCTTGTCTTGAGATTTGTGAAATAGTGATTTGAATTCGTGAAGCCATGAAAATGTTTAAGAAATTATGATGATTTTTTCACTTCAATCATAATTTACTTTCAATCTGGCCATTTGATTTGTTAAAATATGTTGAGTTTTACAATTAAAGTGAAGATTACATCCAAGATTCAGGGATAAATTTGTTAAAATATGTTGAGTTTTACAACTAAAGTGAAGATTACATCCAAGATTCAGGGAGTAATTTGTTAAAATATGTTGAGTTTTACAACTAAAGTGAAGATTACATCCAAGATTTAGGGAGGTTAAGCCCTTGGAAGTTGGGTGCAAATAAATAGGGAAATAATATTATCGGGCATAGATTTGGAAACCTTGGAAGTTGGGTGCAAATAAATAGGAAAATAATATTATCGGGCGTAGAATTGGAGATTGCATTGGAAGTTGGGTGAAAATAAATAAGGAAATAATATTATCGGGCGTAGAATTGGAGATTTTAGAGTGACAGAAATTGAGTGCAAATAAATAGGGAAATATTATTATCGGGCGTTGAGTTGGAGATTTTAGAGTGACAGACTGAAATCCCCAATTCAGTCCTATCGTTTGGGTGCTGAAGTCTAGATGTTAGCCCTCATGTGAGGGGAACGTTGGAGCTCCGAAGTGACAGCCGATATCCTCCAAGCCTAGCTGCAGATTCAATAAACAAGCATAGGATTAGTCAATTTTCTTTATGCTTGGACCAAAGGGTAAAGAATAGGTATGCTCCTATTTGACACAATATAAATTGTACTAATTCATTTTATCCATTCACTATAATTTCTTGACAAGGAGAAGGATGCTTTCTTATATATTGAATATCACGTCGAACCTTCATTAGTATAATTAATTATTTAATAATTATTAAAATTACATATTTATTTCAATTAAACCCTCATTAGCATAATTAGTTATTTATGAGTTATTAAGAAAATTACATATTTATTTCAATTGTCTATTATTAACCCTAACTTTCTATCATTAGTTATTTATTAGTTATTCAAATTATTTACTTATTTCAATTGCCTATAAAACCTTCATTAGCATAATTAGTTATTTAATAGTTATTAAAATTATATATTTATTTCAATTGCCTACCCTCATTAGTGTAATTAGTTATTTAAGAGTTATTAAAATTACATATTTATTTCAATTGTCTATTAGTGACATATTAGTAAAATTAGTTATTTAAGAGTTTAAAATTACATATTTATTAAATTGCCGCACCTCTCCTTACATTAGTTATTTAATAGTTAGTAAAATTATCCATTTATTTCAATTGCCTATTAGTGACAGATAAACAAATTGAACGTCGTTGTATCTATTAGTGATAGATAAGCAAATTGAACGTCGTTGTTGTGATTAAAGTCCTAATAGCTTATATCATTAGTTATTTATTAGTTAAGTAAAATTATCCATTTATTTCAATTGCCTATTAGTGACAGATAAACAAATTGAACGTCGTTGTTTATTTATTTCAATTGTCTATTAGTGACAAATAAGCAAATTGAACATCGTTGTTGTGATTAAATTATTGCTTTTTTAAGGTTTTAGTCCGTAATTCTAAACTACCTTGTGGGATCGATATCTAGGACTCCATTAGAGCCCTATATTACTTGAGTGATACGTATACTTGCATTGATAAGTGTGACTTTACAATTAATGAATATTTAATACATCCATATTTATCTTATATTTTATTGCATATATAAAGTCGCTGTCACAGTTTTTGGCGTCGTTGTCGGGGAGTGAGTGAGTAAAATTACCATCAGATTAACAGACAAATTAGGATTATTAGAAAATTTCTTACTTAAATTGCAACTTATTTTTATATTTATATTTAGTTAATTATATTACTGAGTACTGATTACAAATTGTATGCATAATTTGGACCTGAAAATCTTATACCCTACACTTTAGAATTAGAACACACTATTAGAAGGATTAGAAAATTAAGAAGAGAACCTAGAAATTCTGATACAATGAAAAACAACCTGTCAATCAAGGAATAAAGTATGAACACCAACCTAGACCCCTAAGAGATTATGTAAATCCTACAACAGATGAGATTCACTTATCTATCCAAAATCCTGATGTAGCTGCTAATTCATTTGAGCTTAAACCTGCTATTATCCAAATGGTACAAGACAATCAATTTAGAGGTACACCAAATGAAGATTCGAACTTACACCTCGCTAGTTTTTTAGAACTGTGTGCTACTTTTAAATATGACAGAGTCTCAAACGATGCTGTTAGACTTAGACTTTTTTCTTTTTCACTGAGGGATAAGGCTAAGATGTGGTTAAATTTGTTAGCACCAGGATTTATTAGAACTTGTGGAGAACTTTCACAGAAATTTCTATCCAAATATTTCCCTCCCTCCAGAACTGCTAAACTTAGAAATGACATAACATCGTTCTGTCAGATTGATGGAGACTCAACATATACAGCTTGGGAGAGATTTAAAGATCTTCTTAGGAAGTGTCCTCATCATTCGTTACCAGATTGGTTAATAATTCAAAATTTTTATAATGGATTAGTGGGATCTCTTAGATCGATTATAAATGCTGCGGCTGGTGGTTCTTTAATGTCAAAACCTTTTGATAAGGTTTATTCATTAATAAAAGAGATGGCTACCAACAATTTTTAATGGCCCTCTGAGCGGGTAAATCCTAAAAGAGTTGCTAGTATCCATGATTCTGATGCAATATCTATGTTAGCTTCGCAGATTGCTGCAATATCAAAGAAATTAGATCATTATGGGATGAATTATTCTTCAACACCTCCTATGATGGAAGAAAA
>JXCR01148246.1:170328-187304 GCA_002079205.1 Phalaenopsis hybrid cultivar
CTGCAAAATTGAAGTCTCGTTGGTTAGGACCCTTTACTGTGACTCAAGTTTATACTTACGGAACTGTTGAANTGCGACTTGAGTTTGGCGAGTCTCGCTTTGTCAATAGAAAGGCTCAGTCGAGATTTACTTCAGTATTTGAAGGGAAGAAATGTACACAAGATCGTGTTTTTGAGAGTCCGGGAGGAGAAGTTGAACGTGTTATTACCGAACGAAGGTAGGAAAACTTCTGTTATACCACCAATAATGCTGCTGTGAATATAGTGAAAGAATTTTATGTCAATGCGTTCTATTCTGAGAATGGAACCGTTCGAGTAAGGGGTTTTTCTGTTGAGTTTAGTGCCTCCCACATTAACTCATTTTATGAAGTCCCAGACTCCTGTAGCTGCAATTATGAAACCTTCAGAACAATTGAAGGCCCCATGAATGATGTCATCAACTTTCTCACTCATGGGAAAGGGACATGGAAGATAAAGCAATGAGAAAGGGTAAATTTTTTTGCTTCCATGTTGAAAGCCACATTTAAAGCGTGGCATTATTTTATTTCCTCTACTATGTTACCTACCTATCACCATAGTGAGGTAACAAGAGATAGAGCTATTTTGAATTTCTATATTCATAATAATTGAACTATAAATGTGGGAAGAATTATTTAAAAGAATATGTTAACCACGGGAAAGAGTGAATCAAGTGGAGGACTAGGACAATCTTGCCTCATTTATAAACTTTACCAACTTTGTGGACTTGAAGCTAGAGATGATGAAGAATGGGTATACCCTATTAGTAAAGCTAATTTGAAGACATATGAATCCCATGAAAAATGGAGATCTTGGAGTAGGAGTCGAGAACATTCTACTAGTAGAGATATCCCATTTACTAGTTATGACCTTCCTTCCTCTAGCTCCCCTACCCTGAATGATTTAATAAATGAGTTAACCTTTCAGCGGAAGAGTATTGAGCAAATAAATGAAAGAATTGGGGGATTAGAAAGTAAACATGATTATGATAGTGAGTACCTACAGAGGCATTCTGACTTTGAGATAGCTTACTACGAAGCTCATGCCCGACACTGCAGAGGTGAGCCTCATGATACTTTTCCTGAATGCCCCTGTTATACTTAGTATCAGCCCAACCCACCTGCTGACCAAGGAGACGAGAATATAGTATGGGATTTTGATATATGATAGTAATTGATGTATTTTTATTTTTGAAATTTTTAATAGAGATAGATGATTTTTTGTTTGTACTTTCATTTTTATTTTTATGTTGTAATTGGATAATTTTTAATTATTGTTATAAATGTTTGTGGTAGTTGAAATTTGCATGTGTAGTTATAATAGACGTTGATTAGTACTTTGTAAAATTATAATGTGATGTGATTTTTATTTGCATTTTAACATATTTGTAATTGTTTTTTGTTTAGTATTGTGGATGTGTTGGCAAAATATTGTGTTTGTATAATGTTTAGTTTTGTACTTATTTCAAAATTTTATTACCTAGCAAATTCTCTAATTATTTATATGTATAGAAAGCTCCTAATATTACAGACTAGTTGAAGTTAAAATTTTGAAAAGGAATTACAAAAATTTCAGAATGATGAAAATGCCTAAAGTATTGAGGTATGATTTATATTTAGAATTTTCTTTCCACCTACATCATTCCGTATTGGAAAATTTAAGTTTGGGAAAGGGAATAAAAAGATTAACTATTAGATGTTCTCAATTTTAATATTTTCAAAAATTATTAATTTGATTTTTTGTAGTGAATTTATTTGAGATAACTATATTTTGTAGATATTTAAATATTATGATAGATTTAAAGGAATACTTTTGTAAGGAAAATTAATGTTGTATATTTAGATATTTAGTATAAGAGAATAAGACTATAGTTAACTATTTAAAGTAAAGAAAACTATATTTTGAAATATTAAGAATCTTAGAAATTCTTTGAGAAGAAAAGATTGGGGCTCAATGATGTAAATGCTATGAAATACTTATAAGGTAAAGAAATGCTTTAAGTTTCAAATTTAAAGAAAGAAAGGTGATGTTCAAAATCATTAAAGGCTATCCAGATATAGTAATCCTCACTTGAAGTGAAAGAAAGGTGATGTTCAAAATCATTAAAGGCTATCCAGATATAGTAATCCTCACTTGAAATGGAATGCTTTGAGTTTCAAATTTAGGAAAAGAAAGGTGATGTTCAAAATCATTAAAGACTATCCAGATAAAGTAATCCTCACTTGAAAATCAAAAAAGAAAGGATTGAAAACAATCCCTGAAAAGAAAAGAAAAATATATAGGATTGAAAGCAAAAGAAAGTATTGACAACAATCCCTCAAAAGAAAAGAAAAAAAAATGATTGAAAGCAATCCAAATGAAAAAACAAAAGAAAAAAAATAATATAAGTGAGGAGAAGTTTGAGGAGATGCCTAATAAAAAATTGGCTTCATTTGGACCTACCTAAAGGGAAAACCTAAATACATTCCTGAACTTATATTTATGGAATAACATCGACTGGACCTACCTAAAGGGAAAACCTAAATACATTCCTGAACTTATATTTATGGATTAACATCTCTCGACCTACCTAAAGGGAAAACCTAAATACATTCCTGAACTTATATTTATGGATTAGATCTTTTCTAAAGGGAAAACCTAATTACATTCCTGAACTTATATTTATGGATGCATCTTTATGAAGTTCCTATCATTTGAATATTCTAAGTGACTTAATATTGCAACATATAGTCATGAAAACCTAAATACATTCCTGAACTTATATTTATGGATTAGATCTTTTACTAGTAGTGTTCTCATGAGTTCCAAATTTTAAAAATTTTAAGTGACTTGATATTACAACATATAGTCATTCTTGAAATGAATAGAAAACTAGAACTTTTAAACTTGATGACAAGATAGTCTTGTACATACAGAGTTAATTTAATTGCTTAAATTTTTTATGAAAGTCTCATTATGGTATTTACATAAATCAAACTTATAGTATTTCTGAATTAGAACTTTACCACAATAGATCATAACTTTTATGTAGTACTAAAATAACTTGAGCACAAGTAATAATTAAGTTTAGGGATATTAACCAGAGAAAAATATATTGAAATTTTCATACCTATTTTATACTAATATTAATGATAGTGCATTTTAATGAAGGGTATTTCTGATGTTTAGTTGCAAGTATGTTGAATTATGGTCATTGGAGCAAAAAGATTCAAAAAGGAGCGAATTTGGAGAAAAAAGGACTAAAATATGAAGATTTGAACTAGGGCACCGACGGCGAGCCCAACAATGTCGATGACAGGTTTTTCCCGAGAGTCTAGAATCAAATATTCTAGAAGGCCGCCGACGGTGCCATCGAGGCCGCCGACGGCGAGAACGGCGGTTCTCTTAACAGATGCATTGAATGTGGATGATTTTTGAGGGGACGCTTAGGCAACTCTTGGAAAACTCTTCTACAACTTTAAGAAAAACATTTGGGCCAAAAAAAGAAGAGCTTTGTGGTGGTGTCTGCTATGTTTTTATTGTTTGTAGAGTGTAGAGAGTTTAATTTAGGGTTAGTATTGTTAGGAATTCTTCGAGATATTGTAGGAGTGGAGGGAAAGCAAGAGATTTCTTCCTCCTTGCAGCCTTGAAGAAGAATTTTGTGTGCTGTAAAGAAAGGAAGAGATTCAGAGGAACTTCAAGGAGTTTACTTGTGGAGGAATTATAGATAAGTGGTATTTACTTATTGAAGTTTGTATGACTTTGCTTTTATATATAAGTTNTTTTGAAAGTTGGTTGCAAATAAATAGGAAATAAAATTATCAGGCATAGAATTAGAGATTTTAGAGTGATAAACTAAAATCCTCAATTCGGTCCTATCGTTTGGGTGCTGAAGTGTAGATGTTAGCCCTCAAGCGAGGGGAACGTGAAAGCTCCAAAGTGAGAGTCGGTATCCTCCCAGCCTAGTTACAGAATCAGTAACCAAGCATAGGATTAGTCAATGTTCTTTATGTCTGGACCAAAGGGTAAGTCATATCGTTTGGGTGCTGAAGTGTAGATGTTAGCCCTCAGGCGAGGGGAACGTGGGAGCTCAATTCAATCCTATCGTTTGGGTGTTGAAGTGTAGATGTTAGCCCTCAGGCGAGGGGAACGTGGGAGCTCGAAAGTAAGAGCCGGTATTCTCCCAGCCTAGCCGCAGATTCAGTAAACAAGCGTAGGATTAGTCAATGTTCTTTATGAGAGCCGGTATCCTCCCAGCCTAGCCACAAATTCAGTAACCAAGCATAGGATTAACCAATGTTCTTTATGCCTGGACCAAAGGGTAAAGAATAGGTATGCTCCTATTTGGCACAATACCGAACTAATTCACTTTATCCATTCACTATAATTTCTTGACAAGGAGAAGGATGCTTTCTTAAAACTAAGTCACTTTATCCATTCACTTTAATTTCTTGACAAGGAGAAGGATGTTTTTTTATATATTGAACATCACATTAGAAACTTTAATAGTAGAATTAGTTAATTAAGAGTTTGTTAGAATTACATATTTATTTCAATTGCCTATTAGTGACAAATAAGCAATTTGAACTGTATTGTTGTGATTAAGTATTGATTTTCTAAATCCTAGTTTGTAGCCTCTAGTATTCCTCCCTGTGTGATTGATATCGAGGACTCCATTTGAGCCTTGTATTACTTGAGCGGGACATATACTTACGTTGATAAGTGTGACTTTGTAATTATTGAATATTTTATACACATTTTTATCAAATCTATAGCCGTTGTCAAGTTTTTGGCGTTGTTGCCGGGACTTAAATCTTCTAACAACAGTATCAAATTCTTGTATTTTTAAGCATATATAAAGTCGATGTCTACAGCCCTAATAGCCTCAGTTGGTTGTTAATGGTCTTACTTCAAAGCTATCCAAAATGTTCGCTCCTTTTACAATGCATTGATTATTGTTAGGTTTCATCAACTTTTGTTACCAATCGGCCAATAGACCTACTAAAATAATTAAATATAATGTATTCAGTTGAATGCATTTTATAATGTGTTTATTATTCTCGTGTTCAAAGGTACACATGGTTATTTGTGCATCGAAATCATGGATGTACAACAGACTTTATATGAGTAGAAAAGGGATCACCCAAGAGTTCTTGAATGATGTCAAGGAATTTGTACTAACTACTTCGTAACTATTTGTTTACCTATCTAAGGATAGGTTTTGATGTCCATGTTTGAAACATAGAAATTGAGCACACCTAATGCTTGTAGAAGTGAAATGTTGGAGGTTGATCCTAAAACATTTAGCTTTGCTCATTCAACGAATTGTAATCCTCCACTTATATTTCACTCAAGCAGATTTGAAGAAATGATCTTTGATGAAATAAGCCATCATTATGCAAGCCAAGCACAGTAGGAAGAGGCACCAAATCTTGAGGCTTAGACATTTTTTGATTTATTAAATGCTTCTTAAAGGCTACTTTGGGTTGGTTGCTTATCTCATTCTAAGTTATGTGTAGCTCTTAGAATATTGAAAATTAAGACAAAGTACAACATGCACCGCGAGTGCTTCAACTAGTTTGCATACCTATTGAAAGATATTAATTTACCTGAAAATTTAGTCTGTGAAGTTTTATAAAAGACAAAAGGGCTAGTCTCCAAGTTAGAGCATAAAGTAAAGAATTTGATTGTTGTGTAAATGAATATATTTTATTTCATCAGAGTAGCGAGATGGAGACTCAGTGCAAATTTGTAATGCTCCTAGATCCCAAACTTAGAGTAGAAAAAGTAATAGGTAGAAGAAAGTTCTATTCAAGTGGCTTTTTTTTACCAGTTAATCCATGACTATAGAGGCTATGCAATCTATGTGTACTGCTCCACATATGACATGACATCAGAGTAGATTAGGAGAAAACTACTCAATGAGTCATTCAACAGATGGGGTGTCATGGAAGTTTTTTGATCATTCATAGCATATGTTTGCTGCAGAGGCACGTAATGTCCAGGTATTTTTATGCTCTAACAGCTTAACACCTATGGTCAAATCACATTGCATACTCTGATTGGTCGATGATTGTTACAACCTACAATCTACCATCTTAGATATGTATGAAAACTCATTTCTTCTTCTGGACACTGATTATACATAGTCTCAGTAGCCCTAAAAGGAGGATTGATGTATATTTGCAGATGTTGATAGATGAATTATAAATTCCTTAAAAAATAGATGTCATGATGTATGAATTCTCTACGAAAAACAATTTCTTTATGAAAGCAGCATTAATGTGGACAGTAAGTGATTTTCCTGCTTATGGAATGTTAGGTACATGACACACCATGGGAAAGTTAACTTGACCATATTGCATGAATTTATCTAAAGCATTTATGCTTCAACATGTCATGAAGAATTTATTGTTTGATTGTCACTGTATGTTTTTAAATGTTGAACATCCATTCGGGAGGAATAAGAATGCATAAAAAAAAAACAAAATTGAGAAATCCTCACAACCTCCAAGAATATTTGGGGAAGATATAATGCATATTTTCAGTGACATTTCAAAGATTACTATATGTCCTGACCATTCTTCACATCATCACCTAGATTTATTGTCACTCATAATTGAACAAAGAAGCAATTTTTTGGGTTCTACCTTATTGGAAGGATAATATGGTCAAACACAAAATGAACGACATGCATATTGAAAAAAAATTATTTGATAATACTTTCAACATTATCATGGGTTTTAATAGAAACAAAAGGATAGATGCAAAAGGTAGGAGTTTAAGATCCAAGAAATTGTTGCCTGCAAGCACATTAAATCCAAAGCAAAATATTCTCTCACTTTGTCCCCGTAAAGAACAATTTGTGAGTGGCTCCAATTACTAAAATTCTTATATGAGTTTGCTTTAAATTTTTGTAATTTTGTGGATGTGGGTGCTAGAAAAAATTTTAGAATGAAACGTTACGACAACCAAATTTAGATGTTTGTCAAGCAAAGTATTTAATCCATTGATTGAAATCAATGTGTTTTTTTTGGAACTATGTGTAGCTTGAACTCAAGAAACCCTAAAATTTTCAACTCTTAAAATTTGAAAATGACATTAAAACTTAAATGAAACTCTAATGAATAAATATCACCAAAAGTAACTTGAACCCCAGATACCCGGGTTTATGAAGATTTCCTGGATGATACAATCCATGATTGCTGACAAGAATCATTTCTTCGGAGTAGGTTTGATTACCTCTCAGACTAAGTAGACTAAGTTACCCGACCCAAAACGATAGAGTCATGGACATCTTGACCGGGTTGTCTAAAAATTTAAAAATAACAAACAAACTAAATTAAAAAAACATAAATTTCTGTAGAAAATTTTTTGCATGGCTACTGAAGACAAAGACTAGATGTCACCCTATATTTACTTTGCATGTTATTAGGGTTTGCTAATTCTATTTTGCAGGGATGGACATTCAAAACCCGAACCAAAAAGGATGAACCTCAACTAAACCATTAATGACAAAACAAAACTGTAGGATAGTTCAAAATTTTTAGGAATCTATTACTTTTAGGATAGGACTTTGACATTTTGTTCATTGATAACAACACTTACACTTTTTGAGAATAAATTATAACTTCAATCGAGAGTTTTCTTAATTAGCCTTGATTACGTAAGATGTAATTAACTATAGAGACTTATCCTTATAGAAAGATGTGAGCTCTAGAACAGTAGTATCAACTTGAATTCTTTAGTTGTTTGCTTTTGTAAGGTCTCCCTTGCAATTGTGTCTTTAAATCATACTGAATTGATCTCACTTTAGATTTATTCTTTGGAAATATCAATGCAAAAATTTATTTTATGAAGGCTTTCTATACGCTTCTTTTGTTTTTTCCCATTATTACCTGCCCAATCCTCTGATTTCTCATCTCTTAGTTAACCCACATGATCAGATATGGGTAAGTATTCAAGGAAGAGGGCAACATAAAAAAAAATAAGATGATAACACCTCAACAATAACAATGACACCAAGCAACCAACAAAATGAAGACCAGCAGCTCAAAACAGGTAGTCACACCCCTACGAAGTTGCCAAGCAGTGGCAGTCTCGGAGTATGAGAAAATTATTGCTACTCTGGCTACCAAACATAAGCAATTAGAAGAAAGGATATTGGGATGATTTCGCAGAGTAACCATGTGGTGGAAGTCTTGGATCAAAACCAGGTGGGTCTCTGTATTACTGTTGAGAGCTTCATAAAGGTTGGCCTAGTGAATCTGAAATAACATGATATGAAAAACATCGCCCCTACTTTTTTATTTCAGTGATGAGATAGTTAAGCCTGACAGAGAGACAGAGATGATATGAAAAACATCGCCCCTACTTATTTTATTGCAACCACTTTTGTCTGCTTCTTCCGCTTCTTCTTCTTCTTCTTCTTCTTCTTCTTCTTCTTCTTCTTCTTCTTCTTCTTCTTCTTCTTCCTCCTTCTTCTTCTTCTTCTTCTTCTTCTTCTTCTTCTATTTTTTGTAATCCTCACATTCAACCATGCCGCGTCGCTGTGCCTTATATTTGTATAAGAGAAAAGGGGGCTTCATTCATACTCTCGTTCTTTCCTTTTCTTCTTCCTATATATATATATATATATATCTGTGTGTGTGTGTGTGTTTGTTACTCGACATTCTTGAAGACTCAATTTGTAGTTTTGTTTTAAATTTGTGTGCAATCGGGTGGGCTTGACGCCATCGCTTGTAGTTTTTGATATGTACGTAGCTGATTGGTTTTAGCACCTTGACTATGTTGACCTCACTTTGGGTTGAGGTTTTGTTTTTCCTCTTTTGTAGCCTAAGGTCTAGCCATAGGACTTTCCTATTGACTATTCTTAGAAAACTAGACATGGAATTCACCACTAGAAATTCCAAACTCTTCTCTACTCAACTTGAAATTCCACATGTTGGTCTCAACCTCTAAGGTCTAGCCATAGGACTTTCCTGTTGACTATTCCTAGAAAACTAGAAAAGGAACCCTCACCAAGGTCTAGCCATAGGACTTTCTTATTGACTATTCTTAGAAAACTAGACAAGGAACCCTCACCATTAAAATTCTACATTCTTCTTTACTCAACTTTAAGTTCCACATAGTGGTCCTAACCTCTGGCACTTAGTAGGGAGGGTCACTTTGAGGGAAACTCAAGATGAGTCACCCTTAGGACTGTTGGACCTTAGGGTTGACCTGGGGTGTTGGTCTAGGGCTAAGGCACTCACTTGTAATAACTTGCACTCACAATCACTCACTACCCTAAACCTAGAACTTTTAAGTTTTGGTCCCTTGATACTTTTGGGAGACTCCTGTAGGTGGTCCCCTAAACCCATTAGCCATGGGCTAGGGTTTGGCTAAGACCACTACATAAAGGACCAAAAATGGGGTTTCCATTGGTTCATGGTTTATTGATAGTGGTTGGTACCTCAACTCTTCCAAGAGACCTGACCAAAGGAAAATATGTTGAGATTTTCATACTTATTTTACACTGTTTTTTATGATATTACACTTTAAAGAAAGGTATTTTTGATGTTTTGATGCAGGTATGACGAATTATGGTCATTAGAGCAAAAAGATGCAAAAAGGAGCGAATTTGGAGCGAAAAGGACCAAAATGTGAAAATTGAACTAGGGTGTGGACAGCGAGCCCAACGGCGCCGACAATGAGATTTTCTCGAGACTCTAGACAAATAATTTTGAAGCCCGCCGAAGGCCGTCAAGGCCACCAACGACAAGATCGGCGGTTATGTCCAAAGGTGCATTGAATGTGGACGATATTTGGAGGGATGCTTAGGCAACTCTTGGGAAAACTCTTCTACAACTTTAAAAGAAGATTTTAGCCAAAAATTGGAGAGGGGGAGGCTCTAGAATTTAAAGAATCAGAGGGAGAACCTTTAGAATTTGAGGAGTTGGAAGGTTAGAACAATGTCCTAGAGCCCCAATAGTGTGTAGAGAGTTTACTGTGGGGTTAGATTGTGAGGAATTCTTCAAGATATTGTAAAAGTGGAGGGAAAGTGAGAGATTTCTTCCTCCTTACTGCTTCAAAGAGGAATTCTGTGTGTTGTAAAGAAAGAATGAGATTCATAAGAACTTCGAGGAGATTGCTTGGGGAGAAGTTAGAGATAAGTGTTATTTACTTGTTGTAGTTTGTATGACTTTGCTTTTATATATGAATTCTTTTTGTGCTTTCCCCATGAGTTCTGAGTAGTTTTCTCTGTCTTTCTCCTTATCTCGAGATTTGAAAAGTTATTTACTTGTTATAGTTTGTATGGCTTTGATTTTATATATGAATTTCAAGTTGTGTTATATCTTCCCCATGAGTTCTAATTAGTTTTCTTTGTCTTTCTCCTTATCTTGGGATTTGTTAAATGGTGATTTGAATTGGTTGAGCCTTGAAAATGCTAAAGAAGTTGTGATGATCTTTTCACTTTGATCTTAATTTACTTTCAATCTGGCCAATTGATTTGTTAAAATATATTGAGTTTTACAACTGAAGTGAAGATTACATCCAATATTCATGGAGGTTAAAGCCCTTGGAAGTTGGGTACAAATAAATAGGGAAATAAAATTATCGGGCGTAGAATTGGAGATTTTAGAGTGACAGACTAAAATCTTCCAATTTGGTCCTATCGTTTGGGTACTGAAGTGTAGATGTTAGCCCTCAGGGGAGGGGAACGCAATTTGGTCCTATCATTTGGGTGCTGAAGTGTAAATGTTAGCCCTCATGTGAGGGGAACGTGGGATCCTATGTTTTGGGTGCTGAAGTGTAGATGTTAGCCTTCAGGCAAGGGGAACATGCGAGCTCTAAAGTGAGAGTTGGTATCCTCCTAGCCTAGCCACAGATTCAGTAGCCAAGCATAGGATTAGTCAATGTTCTTTATGCCTGGACCAAAGGGTAAAGAATAGGTATGCTCCTATTTGGCACAATACAATTTGAATTGATTCAATTTATTCATTCACTATAATTTCTTAGCAAGGAGAAGGATCCTTTTTTATATATTGAATATCACATTAGAAACTTTATTAATATAATTACTTATTTAAGAGTTTTCAAAATTATATATTTATTTCAATTGTCTATTAGTGACAGATAAGCAATTTGATTTATATTGTTGTAATTAAGTCTTGTTTTTCTAAAATCTTAGTTCGTAGTTTTAATATTACTCCCTGTGGGATCGATATCTATAACTCCATTAGAGCCCTATATCACTTGAGTGATACATATATTTGCATTGATAAGTGTGACTTTATCATTATTGAATATTTTATATATACATCTTTATCAAATCTATAACCGTTATTAAGTTTTTGGTTCCGTTGAAGAGGAATTAAATCTTCTAGCACCAGTATTAAATACTTATATTTTTAAGCATATATAAAGTCGCTGTCAAGTTTTTGGTGCCGTTGTCAGGGAGTAAACAAGAATCATAATTAGAGTAACGGACAAATTAAGACTATTAGAAAATTTTTACTTGAATTGCAACTTATTTTCATATTTAGTTAACTGTTTTTCTGTGTAGTGATTTCAATTGTATGTGTAAATTTCGACCTGAAAATCTTATACCCTACAATTCAGAATTAGAACGCACTGTTAGAAAAATTAGAAGACTGAGAAGAGAACCTAGAAATTCTGACACAATGAAAAATAACGTGAATAATTAAGGAAAAGAAAATGAACACCAACCTAGACCTCTAAGAGATTATGCAAATCCTACAGTTGATGAAATTCACTTATCTATCCGAAATCCTGATGTAGATGCTAATTCATTTGAGCTTAAACCTACTATTATCCAAATGGTACAAAATAATCAATTCGGAGGAACACCAAAAGTATATCTTAATTTACACCTCGCTAGTTTTTTAGAACTGTGTGCTACCTTTAAATATGACAGAGTTTCGAAGGATGTTGTTAGACTTAAACTTTTTTCCTTTTTAACTTAGGGATAAGGCTAAGATATGGTTAAATTCATTAGCACCTGAATCTATTAGAACTTGGGGAGAACTTTCACAGAAATTTCTTACTCCATCCAAAACTGTTAAACTTAGAAATGACATAACATCATTTTTCTAGATTGATGGAGAGTCGATATATGAAGCTTGGGAGAGATTTAAAGATCTTCTTAGGAAGTGTCCTCATCATTCATTACCAGATTGGTTAATAATTTAAACTTTTTATGATGGATTAGTGGGATCACTTAGATCGATTATAGATACTGCGGCTGGTGGTTCTTTAATGTCAAAACCTTTTGATGAGGCTTATTCGTTAATAGAAGAGATGGCTGGTGGTTCTTTAATGTCAAAACCTTTTGATGAGGCTTATTCATTAATAGAAGAGATGTTGTGGCTGGTGGTTCGTTAATGTCAAAACCTTTTGATGAGGCTTATTCATTAATAGAAGAGATGGTTGTTGGTGGTTCTTTAATGTCAAAACCTTTTGATGAGGCTTATTCATTAATAGAAGAGATGGCTTGCGACTGGTGGTTCTTTAATGTCAAAACCTTTTGATGAGGCTTATTTGTTAATAGAAGAGATGGCTCCCAACAATTTTCAATGGCCCTCTGAACGGGTAAATCCTAAAAGAGTAGCTAGTATACATGATTCTGACCATGATTCAATTTTCAATGGCCCTCTGAGCGGGTAAATCCTAAAAGAGTAGCTAGTATCCATGATTCTGGAATATCGGTGTTAGCTTCGCAGATTGCTGCAATATTAAAGAAATTAGATCATTATGGAATGAATTATTCTCAAACACCCACTATGATGGAAGAGAATTCATCTGGGCAATTTGTGGATGTTCAACCTTCGTATGAGACTTTAAATGCTATTAATAGACCTAACAACCCTTATTCGAACTATTATAACCCAGCTTGGAAGATTCATCCAAATTTTAATTGGAATAACAATTCTGCTACAAATTAACAAAGGGCGAACAACCCAGTGAACCCATTAGGAAATTCATCCAACCAAGGAAATGTTAATTATACACCTTCTTATCCTCCATGATTTAACAGTAACACTCAAATTAAGGAAAAGAAGTTATCTATGGAAGAGATGATATTAAACATAGGTCAACAATTGCAAAATCAAGGAAATTAATTAAAAAATCAAGGAATTGCTATTAAGAAAATTGAAAATAAATTAGGGCATATCACTACTACGCTTAGTAACAAAACATTATGAACTTTTCCTAGTACTGTGGAACCAAATCCTAAAGATCAAGGAAAAAAACAAATAAAAGCGATTGAATTACAAAGTGGAAAAGAATTGGAAACAAGGGTGCAAAAAGAAACTAAAATTGAAAAAGAGCAAAGTGAAAAAGAATTAGAAACAAGAATGCAGAAAGAAACAAAAAATGAAAAAGAGAAAGTGGATACCAAAAAGAAAAGGATCATGAATACCCAGATTTAGAATATCCACTTACACCAATGAAAATTACTGAAACTGAAAAAGAGAAAGTGGATATCATAAAAGAAAAGGATCATGAATACCCAGATTTAGAGTATCCATTTACACCAATGAAAATTACTGGGAGAACCTCCACCGCCGTTTCCTCAAAGATTGAAGCAACATAAACAGAATAAACAATTTTCAAAATTTTTAGAAATAACACCGTTTCCTCAAAGATTGAACCAACACAAACAAAATAAAAAATTTTCCATGTTTTTAGAAATTCTTAAGAAATTAACGGTAAATTTTCCCTTTGTAGAAGCTTTAGAGCAAATGCCAAATTATGTAAAATTTATGAAAGATATTTTGAACAAGAAAAGGAAGTTCACTGATAATGAAATTGTTGCACTTAGCGAAGACTATAGTGCAATTATTCAGAAAAAGCTTCCTGAAAAATTAAAAGATCTAGGTAGTTTCACCATACCATGTGCTATCGGCGAAAAATTTTATGGAAGAGCTTTATGTGATTTTGGAGCCAGCATTAATCTTACGCCTCTATCAATTTTCAAAAGATTAAGATTAGGAGGAGTCTCATGTACTTTTGTAACTCTTCAGTTAGCGGATTGCTCAGTTACTTATCCTATGGGAGTTATAGAAGATGTGTTAGTAAAAGTTGATAAATTTATCTTTCCTGGGATTTCATTGTTTTAGATATGGAGGAAGATAAAGAAATACCTATCATTTTAGGGAGACTATTATTAGCTACTGGAAAAGCTATGATAGATCTTCAAAAAGAGAATTGACAATGAGAGTTAACGATCAAGAAGTGACTTTTAACATTACAAAATCTATGAAATATCCTGCTGTTGAAAAAGATAATGAATGTTTTCGCATGGAAATTAGTGAACATCTAATGAATGAGCATTTTAAAGAACATTTTGACAAGAAAGAACAATTTGAAGTTAGTGATGAAGTTAATTTGGACAAAATAGAAGGTGAAGAATTAGATTATGTTCAGGGAAGATTTGAGATGTTGGATATTACAGAAAATGCTGATAAAAATCTAGNGAAAAAACTTCCTGAAAAAATAAAAAGATCCTGACAGTTTCACTATACCGTGTGCTATCGGTGAACCATTTTATGGAAGAGCTTTATGTGATTTAGGAGCCAGCATTAATCTTATGCCTCTATCAATTTTGAAAAGATTAGGATTAGGAGAAGTCTCACCTAATTTTGTAACTCTATAGTTAGTGGATTGTTCAGTTACATATCCTAAGGGAGTTATAGAAGATGTGTTACTAAAAGTGGACAAATTTATCTTTCCTGTGGATTTTATTGTTTTAGATATGGAGAAAGATAAGGAAATACCTATCATTTTAGGGAGACCATTTTTAGTTACTAGAAATGCTATGATAGATGCTCAAAAAGCAGAATTAACTATGAGAGTTAATGATCAAGAAGTGATTTTTAACATTGCGAAATCTATGAAATACCCTGCTGTTGAAAGAGATAATGAATGTTTTCTCATAAATTATTGAACATCTACTGAACGAACATTTTAAAGAACATTTTGAAGATAAAAAGTATTTTGAAGAAGAAGAATCTTTGGTAGAGAAGGAACAATCTAAAAAGAATGATGAAGTTATTTTGAACGAATTAGGAAATGAAAAATTAGATTATGTTCATGAAAGATTTGAGATGTTGGATATTACAAAAAATGCCGATAAACATCTATTTCCATTGATTATAAAACCACCTGAACTTGAGATGAAAATATTGCCTAGTCACTTGAAGTATGTGTTTTTAGGAGACTCATCCACATTACCTGTTATTATATCTTCAGAATTAAATGATCTGGAAGAGCAAAGACTGTTAGATACATTTAAAAGANACGAAATTTTGAAATGGTTGGACACTGGAATTACATATCTTATTTCAGACAGTGCTTGGGTAAGTCCAATTCATTGTGTTCATAAGAAAGGAGGAGTGACTGTTGAAACAAAAGTGAATAATGAATTAATACCTATCAGACAAGTTACTGGGTGGCGTATTTGCATTGATTATAGAAAAATTAAACTCTGCCACCAGAAAAGATCACTTCCCTTTACCCTTTTTAGATCAAATAGTAGATAGACCTGCTGGGCACAAATATTTAAAAGATCACTTCCTTTTACTATTTTTAGACCAAATAGTTTATAGACTTACTGGGCATAAATATTTTTATTTTTTAGATGGATATACCAGTTACCATCAAATTCTTATTGCTCCTGAGGATCATGAAAAGACAACATTTACTAGTCCTTTTAGAACTTTTGCTTTTCAAAGAATGCCTTTTGGATTATGTAATGCATCTACAACATTCCAGGGATGTATGATGTTTATATTTATTAAGTTAATTGATGATGGATTGGAAGTATTTATGGATGATTTCTCTATAATTGGAACATCATTTAACGCATGCTTACATTAACTTGATAAAGTTTTAGAGTTATGTGAAAGAACTAATTTAGTTCTAAATTGGGAGAAATGCCAATTTATGGTTGTAGGAGGAATTGTGTTAGGGCATAAAATTTTAGAAAATGATATGGAAGCAGACCCTCCAACAATTCAAGTTATATCTAAACTAACACCTCCTACTATTGTAAGATAGGTTAGGAGTTTTCTTGGACATGTTGGTTTTTACACGCATTTTATTTAAGATTTTCCAAAAATTACTAAACCTCTATGCCAACTTTTAGAAAAGAATAAGAAATTTGAAGTCACTAAAAGCTGTTTAAATACCTTTGAATTATTAAAAGAAAAATTAATCACAACCCCTATTATAGTTTCGCCTAACTGGGAGAAACCATTTGAACTGATACTATTCTTGGACAAATGTATGAAAAGATTTTTAAAGTTATATATTATGATATTAAAACTCTTATTGATGCTCAAATTAACTATACTGTTACTAAAAAAGAGTTAATGGCCAATGTGTATGCTTTAGACAAATTTAGATCTTATTTAATTGAAACTAAATGTGTTGTGCACACTGATCACTCTTTTATTAAATATCTAATGCAAAAGAAGGATGTCAAACCAAGGTTAATTAGATGGATACTTTTGATGCAAGAATTTGATCTTGTGGTTATTAATAGAAAGGGAACTGATAATCAAATTACTGATCATTTGTCGAGATTAGAAAATCATGAATTATCTAACACTGATAATAAAATTACAGACAGTTTTGGTGATGAAAAACTTTCTAATATTAATGAGTGGAAAATACCATGATATGCTGATATTGTTAATTATATTGTAAGTGATATTTTGTCACCCATGCTGACATTGCAACAACAAAGATAATTCATTCATGATGCGAAAGCATATTTTTGGGATGAGCCTTATTTATATAAACAATGTAAGGATCTTATTANGCATTGCAACAGCAAAGAAAATTCATTCATGATGCGAAATTATATTTTTGGGATGAGCCTTATTTATATAAACAATGTAAGGATCNAATTTTATGGGACCGTTTATTCCTTCATTTGGGAACTTATATATATATTAATTGCAGTGGACT
>JXCR01148246.1:187314-209600 GCA_002079205.1 Phalaenopsis hybrid cultivar
TAACATCTTTAGAGATGTTTATAGATACATAAAAACTTGTGATCGATGTCAACGAGTAGGCAATATATCTAGAAGAAATGAAATGCCTCTGAATTTCATGTTAGAAGTTGAGATCTTTGACGTTTGGGGATTAGATTTTATGGGACCATTTATTCCTTCATTTGGGAACTTATATATATTAATTGCAGTGGACTACGTTTCTAAGTGGATTGAAGCACAAGCTTTACCTCGTTGTGATGTTAAAAGTATTTCAAGATTTTTGATGAAAAATATTTTCACTAGATACGGAATGCCTATAATGATTATCACTGATGGAGGATCCCATTTTAGAAATAAATAAATTCAGAGATTGACAAAAAAATTTAATATTATTCATAGAATCTCTACTGCCTATCATCCTCAGACCAGTGGGTTAGCTGAAGCTTCTAATAGAGAGATCAAACAAATACTTGAAAAGACTATAAACCCTAGTATAATAGATTGGTCCACTAGATTGAATGCTGCATTATAGGCTTACAGGACTGCTTATAAANAACATAATCATTCAGAAATGTCATGATTCTGAATTTAGAGGACATCTTGGGATTGATAAAACTGTTTATAAAATTTTGCAAGCTAGATTCTATTTGCCTAATATCTTTAGAGATGTTTATAGATACATAAGAACTTGTGATCGATGTCAGTGAGTAGGAAACATATCTAGAAGAAATGAAATGCCCTCTAAATTTCATGTTAGAAGTTGAGATCTTTATTGTTTGGGGATTAGATTTCATGGGACCCTTTATTCCTTCATTTGGGAACTTATATATTTTAATTGCAGTAGACTATGTTTCAAAGTGGATTGAAGCACAAGCTTTACCTCGTTATGACGCTAAAAACGTTTCATGTTTTTTAATGAAAAATATTTTCACTAGATACGGAATGCCGAGAATGATTATCACTGATGGAGGATCCCATTTTAAGAATAAATACATTCAGAGATTGTCAGAAAAGTTTAATATTATTTATAAAATCTCTACTGTCTATCACCCTCAAACCAGTGGGTTAGCTGAAGTTTCTAATAGAGAGATTAAACAAATACTTGAAAAGACTGTAAACCCTAGTAAAATAGATTGGTCCACTAGACTAGATACCACATTATGAGCTTACAGGATTGTTTATAAAACTCTTATTGGAATGACTCTTTACAGGCTGATTTTTGGAAAGACTTGTCACTTACCAGTAGAATTGGTGCATAAAGCATATTGGTCGATTAAAGAATTTAATTACAATTTAAAAGATGTTGGTAAGAAGAAATTGTTACAATTGAATGAATTGGAAGAATTAAGAAATGAATCTTATGATAACGACACAATTTATAAGGAGAGACTAAAGTTATGGCATGATTGGAAGATTAACCAGAAGAACTTTGAGCCAGGACAAGAAGTTTTGCTTTACAATACAAGGCTAAAGTTATTCCCTGGGAAATTGAAGTCTCATTGGTTGGGAACCTTTACTATGACTCAAGTTTGTACTTACGAAGCTATTAAAATTGAAGATCAAAAAACTAGAAATAGATTTAAAGTAAATGAACACAGATATTAAAATCATACTTTGAGGGTAAAAGACCAAATTTTAAAGAGGTTTTAATGATCAGTCAACCTTAATAATACATGAATAGGTCGGGCTGATGACGTTAAACCAAGCACTTTATGGGAGGCAACACATAATTATCTTTTTTTTTATTGCGATTATAGTAGTTTTATTTGAAATTATCATTAGTCTGTGTTAGTATTGAACTCTAATACTCATATCTACCCTTGAATTTTTATAAAAATTGGATCCATAGAGAAAAATTGGAATGCATTCGGACCACAGCAAAACTATGCAAATTTTGCCTTGAGCGCCATCGACGACTGGTTTTTCCTGAGAGTCCAGGCAATTAAATTCTAAAGGGTTGCAGACGGTGCCCTCGATGCCGCTGACAGTAAGACCGGCAGGATGAAGGTTTCTGGAGTTTGAATGGACGGTTTTTTTTTTTTGCGGGAGTTACTTGTTTTAAACTTCAAAATTTGATTCCTAAGTTTGTATTTCCCCAAAAACAAAATGAAACTCCACCAAATTCATCCCTATGACATCCAATTCCCCTAAAAATCATAGAATGCTAGTGTTCAACCGGAGAAAGTTCATTGGTGCTGAGGCGCAACGAATTTTAAACAAAGTTCTGGCAAAGAAAAGATTAATCAAGGAACGAGGATTCATAAATCGAGGATTGAATAATCCTTCCACGGCAATTGAAGAGATGATTGTGCGATGAAGATGGGAAGTGTTGTGCTACACTACAACCATCGTAATTGTTCCTGTGGTGTAGGAATTTTATGTTAATTTCCATGAAATCAACTAGGGAGTCATTTATGTGCGAGGTAGATGGAAAACTTTTACTCCTGCATAGATCAATGAGTTATATATGATCAAGAATGTTCCTGTCTGCCATTATTCTAACTTCGTCCCGACAAGAAACTTGATGAATGAAATTTACAAATATTTAACGGATGAAACTGAAGACTGAGAAATGAGAGAAAACGGAAATTACTTTTCTGAAATGCTGCATCCCAATGAGACTGCCGACCAATATTGGATCTATAATTGTGAAGTTTGTTTTAGGCCCGATCATTCATGGATCAACTTATGTGCTTTGACACCCTTCCACAATTTTCTTACTTTATAGTCAGTTCCAAGTATCTTATGAAAATTGGGAAAAGGTACTTCTACCTTGGAAGCCTTTGGACCGAACTGAGAGATTCCCAGCCAATGAAGATGAAAATGATATGACTATTATGGCAGATCAATCATCTCAGAATTCACTGCTTATTCAACCTTTAGTTCCGGACAAAACACTAGTGATCCTGCGTAGAATCAAGAAATTGGAGAAGGAGGTACAAAATATTATGAATGCAATTAACAATATCTCTTATTTCTTCTGTCATCTAGACTAGAGGATGAAAGAACATTTTGATCACTCTTGACATTTTGAAGGAAGTTTGATACGATTGATGAGAAGGATGAAACTGATAGAAGAGGACTCTACTGAAGAATTTCCATACCGACCCTTCTATAACCTCTTCGTTCATGTTAAGAGGATTCCACTGAAGAATTTCCATTCTGACCCTTCTACAACCTCTTCGTTCATGTGCAAGGGTGATCTCAGAGGAGAATCTAGCACTGAATCTGAAGAATAGTAGATTTACCTTGCTACCTGTTTGAAGAATTTCCATTCCGACCCTTCTACAACCTCTTCGTTCATGTGCAATCAATGGGTGATTTCCATTCCAACCCTTCTACAACCTCTTCATTCATGTGCAATCAATGGGTGATCTCAGAGGGGAATCTAGTACTGAATCTGAAGAATAGTAGATTTACCTTGCTACATGTCTGTCTATGTGTGTAACTTGATTTGAACTTTATGTTTGCTTTGCTTTAGAATTTTGCTTTTATATCTCTATATAGTTGAGACTGAGCATAGGATGCTTGTTTTCAGTGTTTTGAGTGTTATGGCTTAGATTGCGACGCTGAATTGATGTATTAAGGTTGAGAAAATACCAAACTTAGGTACATCGTCTAACATATATTGTAACCCTTGAAATTTATATATAATTGTGATGTTTTGTGTTGTGAATGTTTATTTGTGATAAGTACATCATTTTTTATTTCTATAATGATTGAACAAATGTTGTTGAGGCTTGAAATTGATCGAAATCGCAAAAATGCAGAAATTGAATTAATTCAATAGAGCTCGCCGACGACGCCCTTGATGCCGCCGATGGTGGACTTTTCTCGAGACTTAGGATACTAATCCAATAGAGCTCGCTGATGGCGCCAAAGACCCCGCCGAAGGTGAGATCCTAAAAAAACACCTTTAACCGCGATTTTGACTAGTCAACCGCCACTATTCTTCATCCCCTTCCTCTAAAAAACAAAAATTTTGACCTAGGGCTTGAGAGATCTTGGATTTGGGGGCAATTTCATGGCATTTAGACACTTGATTTGATCATCTTTTGGTAAGAACTTCACTCCAAACTAAAAATATTTGATTTTCACCATGAATTTCTTCCACATTGAGAAGATCCGAAAATTTTGAGAATGTGAAGAAAATATTGGGAAGAAATTCATGGAATTTAGTTTTGAACTCTTAGAATCCCTCTTGGAAGCCATTATTTGCATATTTAAAGTATATTTTGGAATTTTTCTATAATTTTGATTAGATTGAAATGACTCTACGAAAAAATAGGCGACTTGAGTTTGACGAGTCTCGCTTCGTCAATGCGAAGGCTCAATCGAGGTTTACTTCAGTATTTAGTGGAAAGAAATGTATACAAGATCAAGTTTTTGAGAATCTGGGAGGAGAAATTGAACGAGTTATTAACAAGCGAAGGTGAGAAAACTTCTGTTACACCACCAATAAGGCTGCTGCTAATATTGTGAAAGAGTTTTATGCCAACGTGTTCTATTCTGAGGACGGAATCGTTCAAGTTTGGGGATTTTCTGTTGAATTTAGTGCCGCCCGCATTAATACCTTTTATGAAGTCCCAGACTCCTGTAACTGCCATTATGAAACCTTCAGTGCAATGGAAGGACCACTGAATGATGTGATCAACTTTCTCACTAATGGGAAAGGAACATGAAAGATAAAGCAACGAGAACGGGTAAATTTTTTTGCTTCCATGTTGAATGCCACATCTAAAGCGTGGCAATATTTTATTTCCTCTACTCTTTTACCGACCTATCACCATAGTGAGGTAATAAGAGCTAGAGCTATTCTGAATTTCTGTATTCAGAATAACAGAAATATAAATGTGGGGAGAATCATTTTTAAGAATATATTGACTACAGCAAGGAGTGAAACAATGGAGGTCTAGGACATCCTGGCCCTTGTTTATGCACTTTGCCAACTTTCTGGAGTGGGAGCTGGAGGAGATGAAGAATGGGTTTACCCTATGAATCCCATTATTAAAGCTAATTTGAAGACATATGAATCCCATGAAAATTGGAGAACTGGGAGTAGGAGTCAAGAATCTTCTACTAGTAGAGATATCCCCTCTATTAGTTATAACCTTCCACCTTCTAGTTCCCCTACCCGTCAGAACTTAATGAAAGAGTTGACTTTACAGCGAAAGAGTTTAGAGTTAATAAATGAAAGGATTGGAGGTTTAGAACGTAGACATGATTATAAAACTGAGTACCTACAGAGGCATTCAAACTTTGAGATAGCTAACTACGAAGCTCAGACCCGACACTACAGAGGTGAGCCTGATTTTACTTTTCCTGAATGCCCCCTATATACTCAATATCAGCCTGATCCACCTGTTGACCAAGGAGACGAAGACATAGTTTGGGATTTTGACATTTGATAGTAATTGAGGTACTTTTTCTTTTATTTTTATAATTTTTGTAATAAAAATAGATATTTGTGTGTTTGTACTTTCATTTTTTTGTTGTAATTGGATAATTTTAATTATTATTATAGTTGTTGGTGTGGTAGTTGAAATTTGTTGATTTATAATGTGATGTAATTTTTATTTTGCATTTTAATTGTAATTGTTTTGTTTAGTATTGTGGATGAAGCAAAATTGTGTGTTTGTATAATGTTTAGTTTTGTGCTTATTTCAAAATTTCATTACCTGGCGAATTCTCTAATGATTTATATGTATAGAAAGCTCCTAATGTTACAGACCATGTGAAGTAGAAATTTTGAGAAGGACTGCAAAAATTTTAGAATGATGAAAATGCCTAAAATACTGAGGTATGATTTATATTTAGAATTTTTCTTTCCACCTGTATCATTTCATATTGAAAAATTTAAGTTTGGGGGAGGGAAGAAAAAGATTAACTATTAGATGTTCTCAATTTAAATATTTTCAAAAATTATTAATATGATTTTATGTAGTGAATTTAATTCAGATAACTATATTTTGTAGATATTTAAATATTATGGTAGATTTAAAGGAATATTTTTGTAATGAAAATTAATTTTGTCGATTAAGATATTTAGTATAAGAGAAAAAGACTATAGTTAACTATTTAAAGTATTGGAAACTATATTTTGAAGTGTTAAGAATATCGAAATTCATTTGAGAAGGAAAAAAATTGGGGCTCAATGATGTAAAAACTATGAAATATTTATAAGGTAATGGAATACTTTGAGTTTCAAATTTAGGGAAAGAAAGGTGATGTTCAAAATCATTAAAGGCTATCCATATATAGTAATCCTCACTTGAAAAAGGAAAAAGAAAGGCAATCCCTGAAAAGAAAAGAAAAATATATAGGATTGAAAGCAATCCAAATGAAAAAGAAAAAAATATTAATCCTTGAAAAGAAAAGAAAAATATATAGGATTGAAAGCAATCCAAATGAAAAAGAAAAAAAACCCTGAAAAGAAAAGAAAAATATATAGGATTGAAAGCAATCCAAATGAAAAATAGAAAAGAAAGAAAAGCTGAAAAGAAAAGAAAAATATATAGAATTGAAAGCAATTCAAATGAAAAAGAAAAAAAAAATCTGAAAAGAAAAGAGAAATATATAGGATTGAAGGCAATCCAAATGAAAAAGAGAAAAGAGAAGAAGAAAAAAATATGAAAGTGAGGAGAAGCTTGAGGAGATGCCTAATCAAAAATTGGCTTTACTGGACCTACCTAAAGAGAAAACCTAAATACATTCCTGAACTTATATTTATGGATTAAATCTTTTACTAGTAGTGTTCTCATGAAGTTCCTATCATTTGAATGTTCTAAGTGACTAGATATTACAACATATAGTCATTCTTGAAATGAATAGAAGACTAGAACTCTTAAACTTGATGAGACTTAATATTGCAACATATAGTCATTCTTGAAATGTTAGAAAAGTAGAACTCTTAAACTTGATGACTAGATAATCTTGTGGCTATAGAGTTAATTTTATTACTTGAATTAGAACTCTTAAACTTGATGACTTGATAATCTTGTAGCTACAGAGTTAATCTAATTACTTGAATTTTTTTTGAAAATCTCACTATGATATTTACTTAAATCAAACTTATAGAATTTCTGAATTAAAACTTTACTACAATAGATCAGAACTTTTATATAGTACTAAAATTACTTGAGGACAAGTAAAAGTTAAGTTTGGGGGATTTTGATGAAAGGAAAATATGTTGAGATTTTCATACCTATTTTTTACTGTTTTTGATGATATTTCACTTTAAAGAAAGATATTTTCGATGTTTTGTTACAGGTATGATGAATTAGGGTCATTGAAGCAAAAAGATGAAAAAAGGAGCAAATTTGGAGTGAAAAAGACCAAAATGTGATGATTTGAACTAGGGTGCCGACGGCGAGCCCAACAGCACTGAGGGAGAGATTTTCCCGAGACTCCAGACAAATAATTTAGAAGGCCCGCGGACGGCGCCCTCGAGGCCGCTGTCGGCGAGATCGGCGGGGAAGTNAATTTAGAAGGCCCGCGGACGGCGCCCTCGAGGCCGCTGTCGGCGAGATCGGCGGTTATGTCCAAAGGCGCATTGAATGTGGACGATTTTTGGAGGGATGCCTAGGCAACTGTTCAAAAACTTTTCTACAACTTTAAAAGAAGATTTTGGCCAAAATATGTAGAAGGGGGAGGCTCTAGAATTTGATAAGTTAGAGGGAGAGGCTCTATAATTTGAGGAGTTAGAAGGTTAGAACAACGTCCAAGAGCCCCAGTATTGTGTAGAGAGTTTACTTTAGGGTTAGATTGTGAGGAATGCTTCGAGAGATTGTAAGAGTGTAGGGAAAGTGAGAGATTTCTTTCTCCTTACCGCTTCAAAGAGGAATTTTGTGTGCTGTAAAAAAAGGAAGAGATTCAGAAGAACTTCAAGGAGATTGCTTAGGGAGAAGTTAGAGATAAGGGTGGTTATTTACTTGTTATAGTTTGCATGACTTTGCTTTTATATATGAATTCTGAGTTTTATTGTGTCTTCCCCATGAGTTCTGAGTAGTTTTCTGTATCTTTATCCTTGTCTTGAGATTTTTGAAATGGTGATTTGAATTGGTTGAGCCTTGAAAATGTTAAAGAAGTTGTGATGATCTTTTCACTTCGATCTTAATTTACTTTCAATATGGCCAACTGATTTGTTAAAATATCTTGAGTTTTATAACTAAAGTGAAGATCACAACCAAGATTCAGGGAGGACAAAGCCCTTGGAAGATGGGTGCGAATAAATAAGAAAATAAAATTATCGGGCGTAGAATTGGAGATTTTAGAGTGACAGACTAAAATCCCCAATTCGATCCAATCGTTTGGGTGCTGAAGTGTAGATGTTAGTCCTCAGGCGAGGGGAACGTGAGAGCTCTGAGGTGAGAGCCGGTATCCTCCCAGCCTAGCCGCATATTCAGTAACCAAGCATAGGATTAGTCAATATTCTTTATGCCTGGACCAAAGGGTAAAGAATAAGTATGCTCCTATTTGGCACAATACAATTTGAACTGATTCACTTTATCCATTCACTATAATTTAGAATAGTTATGCTCCTATTTGGCACAATATAAATTGAACTAATTCATTTTATCCATTCACTATAATTTCTGTGCTCCTATTTGGCACAATACAATTTGAACTGATTCACTTTATCCATTCACTATAATTTCTTTAAGGAGAATGATTATTTCTTATATATTGAATATCACATTAGAAACTTTATTAATATAATTAGTTATTTAAGAGTTATCAAAATTACATATTTATTTCAATTGCCTATTAGTGACAATAAGCAATTTGAATTATATTGCTGTGATTAAGTCTTGATTTTCTAAAATCTTAGTTAGTAGTTCTAATAATACTCCCTGTGGGATCGATATCTATGACTCCATTAGAGCCTTATATTACTTGAGCTATACGTATATTTTCATTGATAAGTGTGACTTTACCATTATTTAATATTTTATATATACATCTTTATCAAATCTATAACCATTATTAAGTTTTTGGTTCCATTACTAAGGAATTAAATCTTCTAGCAGCAGTATTAAATACTTGCATTTTTAAGCATATATAAAGTGGCTGTCAACTCCCAACCTAGCCTTTTGCCCTTAAATTCCCCTAAATTACCTAGATACCTTTGGGACCCCAAATTTGGCCAAAATTCTCAAATTTACCCAAAATACCCAAACTGGTTCAAAAATCATTTCAAACACCTTGAAAACACCCAAACTACCCAAAATCACCAAAATTGTCCAAAGCACCAAAATACCTTTCCTTACCCCAAATTCCAAAAATTCCAAAAAATCCCAAAAAGTCCCAAAAGCCCCCAAATATTCCTAATTTCATTTTTTTCTCAACTATCACATGACCCAATTCGGCCAATTTGACCATCTTTGATCAAAACCCCCAAATTGCTCTTTAAAGACTCATATTTTCCCCAAATCACTCCAAATGTCCATCAATTTGATCTCAATCTCCCCAAATTGCAATCCCAAACTCAAATTCACCTTCAATATGACAAAAAAAACCAAATCCAAGCTCAATTGACCCATGATTTGAACATAATTTTGATTTAGACCAAAAACTCAATTTTGGCCCCATGGCTTGGTTCCACCAAATTGAGCACATAGTCCACTCAATTGGCCATAATTTTTGTTGAAAAACCTTCATAACATCCCCATACATCAAAATTGAATTTCAATTGGCCTTGGTGAGACCTCAATTTCATTTGATTTCAACCTATGTCCAAAAGCCCCAAATTTGCCCCAAATTGGACATGTCTTAAGATCTCACCAAATTGAGTGCCTTAACCCCAAAATTTCCACTCTATATCTTCATGTAAAATCTTCGCAACATCTCCCTTGATCATTTGAACCATTAAATTTGGACTTAGCCCAAGTCTAGCCCCACCTAGACCCATGTCTAGCCCAACATACCCAAAATTGACCAAATTCCAAAAATCCCTCAAATTGACCTACCAATTGAACTCAAAATCACTTTAACCCTTCGCCAAAAATCCTTACAACAATCATATATACAATGTTGATCAATCAATTAGGCCAATTGACATGGTTAACTTAACCCAAACCCAAACTTTGATCACTTGAACCCACATTGAACCTATGCATTAAAGATGGCCTAACTACCCCAAATCCATCAAATTAATTCCACCTCAGCCAGGGTTAGACCCTAAGACTGAGCCAAAACCCATATAACCACCTAAACCAAGCATGGACCAAAATTTCCCCAAATTAGGAAATTTTATTTCCAAAATTGCACATGCTAAAGAGACTCTTACCAAAACTAAACCTCAATGCATTAAGTTGCTTTGACAGATTCCTCCGGATGCCTTGAGCAACTAGCCAAACCAAGAGCCACCCCCATGGAACTTCACCCAAATTAGACCTAGAGGCCAGCTCAGCCAAACCAAATTGTAGAGCTTCTCTTCCCTCCACCTAAGCACCACAATGCACCCAAACATTTGCCCTGAGAGCCACCCCATGACCATTTTAAAATCACCTCCCACGACCATGGGAGGTGTGCTGAAATTTTCTCAGAGAGGCTTCTCCAAACTTCACACAGGAACTCACCTCCACGGCCATGGGAGGTGTGCTAAAAATTTTCTCAGAGAGAGCTTCCCAAATCACTCACAGAGCTTCTTTGAGACCTCCCTCACCTCCACGGCCATGGGAGGTGTGCTAAAAATTTCTTAGAGAGGCCTCTCCAAACTTCACACAGAGCTTCTCTAAGATCCCCTCAGTGCATTCCAACCATCTCAAAGAGAGCTTCCCAAATCACTCACAAAGCTTCTTTGAGACCTCCACAACCCAATCTAATCACTCTATTGCCTTGATTCTCCCTGTGTAATCCTAATTTTGAGCTTAAAAGTTAGGGAAGAAAGAGGACATCCCTAAAAAAAACACCACATTTCAATTTCTTGTGCCCACACCTTCACAAAAGCAAGAGAAGACAAAGAACCATCAAATTATCTTCTGAAATAGCCGCTACAATAGCTCTAGTCCAACACCCAAAATCTGTCATGATCAAAATCATACCTAGGCCTTACACCAAGACCAGAGGCTCAATCCCTAACCTCCTAGGATCCCAACGAATGTGCCAAGACCCTCTGATTGAAGCTTCACTTCTCAAAGCCAAGGTACAAAACTTCTTTCCCTCCCGAGCCTATTTGGATTCTCCATTTGATTAGGCTTAATTTAATTGCATGATTACCGTACGGATATGTTCCTCTAATCTAGACAAGCATTTAAAAAAAATTCATCTAATTTGGATAAGATATGAGAGTGATCTTAAGGCTAGAAGATTTAGGATTCTCGGGTTAGGCTATCAGGGACAACGAGGGATGATTATTTTAAGCAAATAATGCACATAAACTTTGATTCTTTTGATTCTCCATGCATTATTTGCTTAAAATAATCATAGAAATTAGCATGTTGCTTAGAAAAATCCAAGAAAATTTTGAAAGGCGTAACTCTTAAGAAAATTTCTCATAAGCCAAGTCATTCAAAATACACCTCATCTTCAGAAACCCTAAATCACTAAGATAATTAATTTTGAAAAATACAAATAATAAAATGACTTTACTTTTTATCTCCACTGTTTTTTAGGATCCAAAGAACTCACCATAAAAATTTTAAACCATTTTAAGTTCATTTAATAACTTAAATTGATTTTTCAAGTTAATTAACATTATTGGCACTAAAATGATTTTTTAAAATCAAAATATAACTTAAAAAATTACAAAACCTATTTTTTTAGTTCTCTGTGATCAAGTGTATTTTCTAAAAATAAAATGATATTTAAAATAAAAACTTGATTTTTACCCTATTTTAAATATTTAAATAATTAAAAATCTCTAAAAATTGAAAAGATAAATAAATTCATGAAAATGTTCTAAATTATTTCCTAAGCACTTAGGAATAAGTGAAATGTTTTTCCTAGTTTTCCAAATAAAGATATAGAATTTTAAAGCTTAAAAATGATTTTTAAAGGTTAAAAATGAGTTTTCATTAAAAATAATTCAAATAAATAAAAATAAAATCCATAAAAATATAAAATCTTCTCCTCTAAGTTCTCTAACCTTAGAAGGACTTTTCAAAAATATGAAACTAAATTTTCCACATTTAAAATATTTTACAATTAATAAATACCCCAGAACTTACAATAATTCTTAAAATTCAAATAAAAAATATAAAATCATGAACTTTGGTCCAAAGACTTCTTTGATCTAGGTCTATCTCTAGTAAAAATTTCATGGGATTAAGATTTACCTTATTAAAGTTAAGAATTTTCTTTGGAAAATCTTATTTTTTACATGAAAATAAATATCTAAATTAAATTAAATCTTGAAAAATCACATTTTCTCCTCTTATGTCTTAATTGACCCATGAATGAGTTAGGATAAAAATTTCAAAGTCATTTGAATTGAATTTGACAAATTATGAAGTGTTAGAGCCTTATGGGTAAATATATAATTTTGGAAATTTAGCCTTAATTAACATTTAGGCTTAATTCATGGAGGGAAATGGGTAACCTCTGATCTTAATTTGGATGTTTGAAATAAAAAGGGGTGTTGAAACCAACCTCACTTTCTTAATTGAAAAGATAAGTTAATAAATTTCTAAATTATTAAAATTTGAAACCAACCTTACTTTCTTAATTAAAAAGATAAGTTAATAGATTTCTAAATTAGTAAAATTTGGAAGTTTATTTAAATGAATCGAGAACTTAGGGGTATGACTTTTAAAGTCAATAATTAATCAATTTAATACCTCTATCTTGATTTTCAAATAAAATTCAAATCATGAATTATGACCACCTAAAGCTTAATCTTTTCAAAGCTAATTAAGACACTCACCCAGGTCTTAAGGGCTAAGTAGTGACTTAGGCTAAATCAACTTTCATTTAAATAAGGATTAGAAAAGTAAACATCATTTAATATTGAAACATCTTTCAAACACTACAAGCCCAATTATAATCAAAATTTGGTAAAGTGTTCCAACAACACTAACTTGCCTCTTTAAGAGTCTTCACCCACATAATTTTCAAAATTAAATTACAGATGATAATTACGTTACTTTTAGGGATAATTGAGATATCAATGTGCATTGAGCATTAGGGTGTTTTATAGGATGAATTATTATGCAACATAATATGTTTAAAAGAACTCGGGATTTTCCACCGAGCAGCGAGAGAGTAACACGGACCTGCTTCTTTTTCTAGATCTGTTGGATACCTTGGAAATCTACTAAACTTAATATATTTTGCTTGGCAATATCATCCTTAGTTAAACTCCTAATGATCCACCAAGATATGACCTAGCGCTAGATAGGTAATCAAAACTTTACTTCCCTATCTCATATAAATTGCCTTAACATGCCTTTTGAGTTTCAAGTGGGAGAACGAGGAGCTCGCCAGGTACGCTTTTACTGTTTTTAGCATTGTCTTTCTTGTACATTCATACTGTGCTTTTATACCTGCAAACTTGCATGTCACCTTGCATAAAAACTAAAACTATCAGGATAGCCACAAAATCAAAATCAAAACTAAAACTAAAATCAACCAAGATAAAATTCACTGCCACAACATTCAAAATATAAAACAACTCAAAATTTAATCACAAACATCACACAAAACTATAGCTGTAACTAAATTAAGATGTCTATATCGGATGATCGGGAATTCTTCGGAGGAGGTAACCTACGGTTGCTAACGAGGCTTCCCACGATTTAAATGAAATTATGTAACTCATTAAGTTGAGTTTAGTAAGTTCATTTAGACTAAGTGAATCGAATAGAAAATAGTGGTACTGGAATGAGGGAACCGTAGGATCCTAACCGGTTTCGGTCAAATGAACTTTAACATGCCCCCATAAATTTAAGGAATTTCAACCATAAGGCCACCTGATTTCACATTATAACTTGACACACTAGAAAATTCAAACTCGTCATGGCAAGGAACTTGGAGCTAGCATGGTGGGCAGCACGACCATCTTCAATAGTAGAACCTGTCTTCACCAGTAAACTAATCTTCCTTCCTTAGACTTAAACAACAAAGTCATAGGACTTCGAGATTGCTTGCTTATGCAACATAAATCCTCACTTTATCTTTAGGCCTTTTGTATAGCCCTGCTATACAATATAACCATAACTCGTTTTAGGATTCCGAGGTTGTCGTTTGTTACGACCGAAATCCTCACACCTTTTAGGCTATTTATGTGATTGTTTCACACAAATGTAAGCCCTAACTAATAAAATTAACAGGATGAAATGCCTAAATATTTCTCCTTAGAAACTGAAGCCAAACATTAGGATAGCTTGGGAAGTCACTGAGGTTCTCCCATGGATCCATGACATCTCCTAGTTCTTCCTCCTTTGGACTCTACAACAAAATGTTCCAAATTTGAACTAATCCCCTTTCACACCTCTATGTCCGATCTCATTGAAAAATCTTACCCTTTGAAACTTGAAGATAATATTTCATGATTTTTATCGAGAGTCTTCTTAGGTGACTTTGGTTATTTAAGATGTAATTATCTATAGGGATTTTCCCTTACAAGAAGCATGTCCGAACCCAGCTTAATATAAACCCTATTTAATTCTTTATATTAAATAGGGGCTCTATCAGAAAATATAAAGGTTTTACAAACTAAACAGATGTCATATATTCCTTAGTTTATTTGATCAAGCCTCATCCTTAAGTCTCGTGTTTATCCTTTGGGATAGATACAGGGTTTGAGGTACAATGCTCTTTCATTTAAACTATGAAAAATATGGCGTCACTTTGATTTCATATTTTTCTAAAACTAAATATATAAGTAAATTAAATGCCCTTCCAAAGCAGGTGACGAGATTTCGATTCCGGTGACCGACAACTTCTTGCGGGCAACCCTAAACCAGAAATAGCGCTGATAGCTTCTAGGGACTCCGCTGGGGACAAGCTTTTCTCTCCATACAAATCAAGAAATATTATATTCACACCATCGATAATATGTCCATGTCCCTCTTGGACCAAACTACCCTACTTCTGTTGGCATACTTTACCCATTTTTGTCTTGGGAAAGTACGGTTAACTCTTTGGACTTCAGGACTAGCTGTTCAACCATCATTAAACAGAGGGGTTCAGAAGGCCATTAAGGACTCTTTAAATTTTCATGTGGGGTCGGACCCCCAATAGGTGTGTCGGTGGACTAGTTCCACCTGGGCATTGTCTTCCACTAAATGGGTCCCGCATTGGGTCCTAAAATACTTCACATCTCCCTTCCAAAATTGATTTGCTTTTCTGCAAATTAAACCAAATCGTGTTGTGCTGCGCGCACTTTGAAATTTTTTTATATTAATTAAATTTTACATCTCTTGATTTTTCTTAAGTAAAATTTTAAAATAACCATAAATTAAGACCCGCCTGGTCTACAGATCAACTTCTATTTTCAGTGCTTGCACTAAAAATTATGAGGATTCATTGGCCATATAGCTAACCCCAAAACTTTCTATTTTAAAGCCTGCTGCAATGGCCTATCCAACGCTGACCTTTTCCTGCAACCTGCTGATGAGTCACAAAGCCCGCAACCTCGCTCCTACCATCAAATTCGGAGCTGGATTTGAAGATCTCGAGGTCATCCTTGAGAAAGCCCAGTTTGTGGTAATGAAGATTGCCGCTCTGGAAATACAAGAACCATCTACAGAATTTAGTCTGAACTGCCTTCAAGACTTCCCTACCTGCAAGAAGTCTAAAATTACTGCCATTGTGGCACCCACCAAACCTGCTAGCCCTGCTGCTGCTAAGGGGAAAGAAGTAATGATTATTGAGGATCCCACTGAGGGATTAACTATCCCACTACCTGTGGTTGAAATCAGATTAAGTTCGAGGACTGTACCGCTAACCCGAACTCAAAGGAGGAACCGTAACAAAAATTTTTGAAGGGCCATTAAAGCCAAGGCTCCCAAGGAGACACCCATTGAGGAGGAGCCTCATTAAGACGAAGAAGTGTTACCATAAATTTATCCACTCCTACGAGGAAGTAGATTCCATCCTCTAACGAATACCGATGGATACGAGAGTATTCAAAGAATTGCTGCTGCATTACCGTCACTTCATGGACACGGTGAGGAGATAAAGAATTTCACTCCTATCACGCGAGTTAGTGCAGTTTTCAGAGGGCTTGCTACCAAAGAAGGATGTTCAGTTAGCGAGTTGCTTAAACGACTGGGAGATGCAATTTCCCCTCGCATGAAGAAGGAAATTTTGAAGGGTGTCAAATCTGCCAAACAGTCCCACAAGACAACTGGAGTGCCACCTACTCGCATCCCCGTTTGGTTCCGTTTAGGGAACAGAGTTGATACCGGAGTGATTGTTGTTGATTACACTGTCACTAGGACCACAGGCCGTGAATCGGTTAAGTCAAGACTGTGTCTAAAAATCTTACCCATCACCCATTATGGAGATATTCCTACAATCTTAAAGGCAAAGACAAGACAACTACATGGCACTGTAGCCAGTCTACACCGCGGGGAGCATACTTTCTCTCGACATGCCGATGTTTCTAAGACACTTTATCTTGAGACATCATGGTCAAAAAAGAAAAAGGTATGGGTACCCTAGGCCACTACACCTATACAGTCCAGTGAGCCCACGGGAAAAAAAAAAGGAAATGAAACCAGAGTCTGAATAATCTGACATCGTCGCAACAATAGCTAGCGAGATGGAGGAACAAGTAGAGGATGACCATCAGGGTCCTCCAGATCTTAAAGCAATCAAAGAATCAATAATTGAAAAGAAAGTTGAGAAACTCAGGATCGAGATTTCTGAGTTAGCTTGAGAACACGGAGTTTCCGTCGATAGCGATGAAAAAAATTTTGATACAATGATTACTTGGAGGAAGATTTCATGGATGTCCATGTAATTGAAACCAGAGCTACCACATCTGCGCGTGAGGCTCAACCTCACACCAAAGAGAACGCCATAGATGAACTGCATGGGGTTGTCCTCCTAAGATATGAGAAAGTTAGTCTACTAGAGAAAAGAATAGAAGAGATGACCGCAACCATGACCGCTATGGACACTATTTAGGGGCAATCCCAAGTACCACAATTGGCTTCTCCAGAGATCAATCAACCAGAAATTAAACACATCATAGTTGAAAGGAGAGAGGTTGCTTCAGCAAATAGAAACGAGCAACATAAAAAGGATTCTCCATCAGATGCCATGCAAAAAAAGGAATTCAAGCAAATGGTTGAACAAGTGCGGGACGCTTTAACCCAATCTAAGGGTGGTGCATTGGTTCTAAAGGGTAGACCTTACCCGGAGGAATTTGATGTCGTGCCTTTCCCCAAGGGTTTTGTGGCCCCAAACTTCAAGATATTTGATGGGACTAGAAATCCCAGATAGGATATAACACATTTCCGAGCCAAGTGTGGCACCACGAGAAATAGTGAAGCTCTACTCTTCCAGCAGTTCGTCAGCAGCTTGTCAGGAATTGCTTTTTATTGGTACGCTGACTTGCCTCATGGGTCAGTCAAAACATTTTCCAAGTTGGAACAACTTTTTGTGAAAAGATTTATCGGGGCACAACACCATGTGTCTTTTGGAGAGCCCATGATGGAAAAGCAAAAGCCTAGAGAAACCTTGGTAGACTACATTTTGAGGTGAAGAAACCTTAGCATGAAATGTGAACCTCAGCTACTTGAACATCATACGATTGAAATTCTACTCAAGAGCTTTCATGAGCCAGTAGCTTTCATGCTTAAGGGACTCACCATCAAATCCTTTGAGAAGCTACTCAGTAAAGAACAGTCTTCAAGAAGAAATAAAGCACATGGAGCCACACGAAAAGGCTAAGGTGACCAGAGTGTTAGTCTTCAAGAGGAAATAAAGTAGATGGAGCCACACGAAAAGGCTAAGGTGACCAGAGTGTTCAAAAAGAAATCAGGAGTAGTAGCGACCCACGACAAAGGAAAGTAGCTGATAAAAATATATGCAGAAGAGCATCGCCAGTCTTCGTCACAATACTCTTAGAAATAGAATAGTCAATCCAACCAGCGATCACCTCAAGAGGGATCACCTCGAACAGAGGATAAGAAAATGTCCCTGTCAGAGCGACGTAAAACAGTGAATTCTTTCAAAGATGAAGCTACACTTAAAATATTCAGAAGTCTGATGAAGAAGCCTAAACTCAGACTACCAGATCCAAAGAAGTTAGAAGAGGTGGATCGGAAGAATGAACAAAATTATTGCTCATACCACCGGTTGTTTGGACACACTATAGAAAAATGATTTGTCTTTAAAGACTGGCTTGAGAGAAACCTTAAAGAAGAGAACAGATCAATCCTGAAAGAATATTTAAGAGAACCTAAAAAAGGTTCCATAAATAAGATTTCGGTCGAGCAAATTTACCCAATCGATCCGTATTGGAACAGATGGATGGAGTACAACTTGGGATGAACTCAAGAGGGTCCTTAATCAAATACAGGATTCATCGAAACAAGCTTCTACAAATACCAAAGAAGAATGGAATGAGGTATGGAGCAGATCATCCAAGAAAATACTGAACAAGATCTAGTTTACATCAAAACAAGCCTCCATTCAGAGTTTGCAACATACCAAGCCCGAGATGAAGGTTTCATCAGGAGATCCATCATCGTCAAGGACAAAGAAGAAGAAGAAAAGCATCACTACAAAGATTGATAGCATGAGTGGTAGGATAGGGGCTGCCTCTACTAGATTGGTTATCTCGGATTCAGGGAAATAAATCCAAGAACCCTTGACTTTGTATGACTATTTTTTTGTCCATCCGGGGTCTTATGAATATAATTATTGTGATTTTGACTACATTTTAACTATTTCTAGTGATAACGTAACTGATTATGACCAATCTAACTTCGATCTTGATCCCCAAAATGATCCTCAAATCAAACTCGAGTCTGATGAATCTGCTTACGACAGCACCGGGAGCAAGGAGCCAATTCTTGAGCACCACGGTACACTGTTTACCATCAACTTAGATCTTTCCGATGAAAAGGAAGAGACACCGGAAGATTCAACAATTATATCTCAAAAAGAAGAAATCACGGAAGTTAAGTTAAGAAGAGGAAAAGTGTTGCCACCAAAAATAACTCTAACAGATAAAGGAAAGCAAACAATGACTAGAGATGAGATACCTCCACCTCCACCAGTGGAAGAACCACATAATCAAGATAAAATCTAAGGATCATAAAAAGTAAACTACAATGTGCTAGCTCATCTTAGGAAGTTGTCGGCCCGATTAAGCATCTACCAATAAAGTTGATGCAAATGTTGTGAAGGAGTTCTACGTCAATGTGATTTATTCTGATGATGGAATCGTTCAAGTGCGTAGATTCCCTGTTGAGTTTACTGCCACCCGCATCAACACTTTTTATGAAGTCCCAGACTCTTACAGCTGCCAATATGAATCCTTTAGTACGATGGAAGGCACCCTCAATGATGTGATCAACTTTCTCACTAATGGGAAAGGAACATGGAAGATAAAACAGTGAGAACGGGTAAATTTTTCTGCTTCCATGCTGAATGCCACCTCTAAGGCGTGGCACTATTTTATTTCTTCTACTCTGTTACCAACCTATCACCATAGTGAGGTAACTAGATTATTCTGAATTTCTGTATTAAGAATAGTAGAACTATAAATGTGGGGAGAATAATTCTTAAGAATCTCTGAATTTCTGTATTCAGAATAGTAGAATTATAAATGTGGGGAGAATAATTCTTAAGAATACTACAATAAAGAGTGAGACTAGTGGAGGTCTAGGACAACCTGGACTTATTTTTGCAATTTGCAAACTTTCTGGAGTAGAATTTGGAAATGAAGAATCGGTTTATCCTATGAAACCCATTAGTAAGACTAATCTAAAGACTTATGAATCCAATAAGAAATGGAGAACTGGGAGTAGAAGTCAAGAACCTTCTACTAGTAGAGATGTCCCCTCTCTATGACCTTCCACCTTCTAGTTCCCCTACCCTCTCTGATTTGATGAATGAATTAACTTGCAGCAGAAGAGAATGGGAGTAGAAGTCAAGAACCTTCTACTAGTAGAGATGTCCCCTCTACAAGTTATGACCTTCTCCATGAGAAATGGAGAACTCGAAGTAGGAGTCAAGAACCTTCTACTAGTAGAGATGTCCCCTCTACAAGTTATGACCTTCCATGAGTAGAAGTCAAGAACCTTCTACTAGTAGAGATGTCCCCTCTACAAGTTATGACCTTCCACCTAATCCCCTACCCTCTCTGATTTGATGAATGAGTTGACCTTGCAGCGGAAGAGCATAGACTTGAACAAGAACCTTATACTAGTAGAGATGTCCCCTCTACAAGTTATGACCTTCCACCTTCTAGTTCTAAGAACCTTCTACTAGTAGAGATGTTCCCTCTACAAGTTATGACCTTCCACCTTCTAGTTCCTCTACCCTCTCTGATTTGATGAATGAGTTGACCTTGCAGCGGAAGAGCATAGAATTGATAAGATGAAAGGATTGGAGATTTAGAACAGTGACATGATTATGATAGTGAGTTCCTTCAGAGGCATTCAAATTTTGAGGTAGCTTATTACGAAACATAGAGGCATTCAAATTTTGAGGTAACTTATTATGAAACTCAGGCCCGACACTACAGAGGTGAGCCTGATGTTATGTTTTCTGAGCGCCTCCGATATACTCAGTATCAACTCAATCCACCTGTTGATCAAGGCGATGAAGATATAGCTTGGGATTTTGATATAGAATGAATTGATGTACTTAGGTTTGTATTTTTATTTTATGTAGTTTGTTTGTAATAGAAATGGATGTTTATGTATTTGGACTTCATTTTTTATTATTCTGTGTACTTGGAAAATGATTTTAATTTTTATTATAAAGTTAGTGTTATAGTTAAATATGCATGTGTAGTTTAATAGATGTTGAGTAACATTGTGAATTGTATTGTAATGTGATTTTTATTTCATAATTTTAATTGTTTTGTTAGTATTGTTTTTGTGTTAGAAAATGTTGTGCTTATTTAATGTTTCAGTTTTATACTTATTTCAAAATTTCATTACCCAGAAAAGTGTTAGGAAATATTGTGCTTATTTAATGTTTTAGTTTTATACTTATTTCAAAATTTCATTACCCAGAAATTCCTCTAATGATTTATAGTGTAGAAGCTTCCCCTAATATTACAAACCAGGTGAAGTAAAAATTTGGAATGACCTATAGAAATTTCAAAATGATAAAATAGCCTACAATACTGAGGTATGATTTATATTTATAGTTTTTGAAAATTTCAAAATGATGAAAATGCCTACAATACTGAGGTATGATTTATATTTATAGTTTTTTCTTTCCACCTGTATTATTTTATATTTAAAAATTTAAAAAATGCCTACAATAAGGTATGATTTATATTTATAGTTTTTTCTTTCCACCTATATTATTTCATATTTAAAAATTTAAGTAAGAAGGCCTGCAGAAATTTCAGAATGATGAAAATGCCTACAATACTGAGGTATGATTTATTTATGGTTTTTTTTTCCACCTGTATTATTTCATATTTAAAAATTTAAGTTTAGGGGAGGGAAGAAAAAGATTAACTATTAGATGTCCTCTATTTCAATAGAATTTAAGTTTGGGGAAGGGAAGAAAAAGATTAACTATTAGATGTCCTCTATTTCAATATTTGGAATTAATTGCAAAATATTTAAAAATGCAAGTTTGGGGGAGGGAAGAAAAAGATTAACTATTAGATGTTCTCAATTTAAATATTTTTAAAATTTATGTTTGGGGAGGGAAGAAAAAGATTAACTATTAGATGTCCTCTATTTCAATATTTTCAAAAATTATATGATTTCATGTATTGAATTTAATTCAGGTAACTATATTTTTATAACTATTTAAATATTGGAGGGAAGAAAAAAATTAACTATTAGATGTCCTCTATTTCAATATTTTAAAAAATTATTTAGGGAGGAAAGAAAAAGATTAACTATTATATGTTCTCAATTTAAATATTTTCAAAAATTATTAATATGATCTATATAGTGAATTTAATTCTGTAACTATATTTTTGTAACTATTTAAATATTATGGTAGATTTAAAGAAAGGGAATTTAATTCACCTAATTTAATTTTTGTTACTATTTAAATATTATGGTAGATTTAAAGAAATATTTTTGTAATGAAAATTAATTTTGTNATTCTGTTAACTATATTTTTGTAACTATTTAATTATTATGGTAGATTTAAAGAAATATTTTTATAATGAAAATTAATTTTGTAACTTAAGATATTTAGTATAA
>JXCR01148246.1:209637-231177 GCA_002079205.1 Phalaenopsis hybrid cultivar
ATAGTTCACTATTTAATGTAAAGGAAACTATATTTTAAAGTATTAAGAATCTGGAAATTCATTTGAGAAGAAAAGATTGGGGCTCAATGTTGTAAAAACTATGAAATATTTATAAAGTAAAGAAATACTTTGAGTTTCAAATTTAGGGAAATAAAAATGAAGTTCAAAATCATTAAAGGCTATCCAGATATAGTAATCCTCACTTGAAAAAGGAGGTGATGTTTAAAATCATTAAAGGCTATCCAGATATAGTAATCCTCACTTGAAAAAGGAAAAACAAAGGATTGAAAACAATCCCTAAAAAGAAAAGAAAAATATATATAGGATTGAAAACAATCCAAATGAAAAAAAAAAAATTATGGAAGTGAGGAGAAGCTTGAGGATATGCCTAATCAAAAATTGGCTTCACTTGACCTGCCTAAAGGGAAAACTTAAATACATCTCTGAACTTATATTTATGGAATTAGATCTTTTACTAGAGGAGTTCTCATGAAGTTCCTATCTCTTGAATATTCTAAGTGACTTAATATTACAACATATAGTCATTCTTGAAATAAATAGAAGACTTAGAACTCTTAAACTTGATGACTAAATAATCTGGTGGCTACAAAATTAATTCAATTACTTGAAATTTTTCTGAAAATTTCACTATGATATTTATTTAAGTCAAACTTATAGTATTTTTGAATTAAAAAATTAAAAATTTACTGCATTAGATCATAACTTTTATAAAGTATTAAAATTACTTGAGAATAAGTAATAGTTAAGTTTGTGGCATTTTGACCAAAGGAAAATATGTTGAGATTTTCATACATATTTTATACTGTTTTAATGATATTGCACTTCAAAGAAAGGTATTTTTGATATTTTATTGCAGGAATGATGAATTAGGGTCATCAAAGCAAAAAGATGTAAAAAGGAGTCAATTTGGAACGAAAAGGACCAAAATGTGACGATTTGAACTAGGCCACCGACGGCGCCCTCGACCCCACCGACGGCAAGATTTTCCCGAGAAAACAGGACAAAATTCTCTAGAAGCCCGCCGACGGCTCCCTCGAGGCCACCGACGGCATCATCGACAGTTATGCCTACTCAAGCTTTGGATAAGGCCAAATTTTGAAGGGATGCTTAGGCAACTCTTGGGAAAGCTCATCTACAACTTTAAAAGAACATTTTGGCCAAAAATAGAGGACTCTAGAGTGCAAGAGGCCTTGAAGGTTACCATTAGTGTATAGAATTTCCAATAGAGTGTACAAATTGTGAGGAATTCTTCGAGAGATTGTAAGAGTGGAGGGAAAAGTGAGAGATTTCTTCCTCCTTGCTACTTCGAAGAGGAATTCTGTGTGCTGTAAAGAGAGGAAGAGATTCAGAGGAACTTCGAGGAGTGTTCTTGGGGAGAAATTAGAGATAAGTTATTTACTTGTTGTATTTTGTATGATTTTTATTTTATATATAAATTCTGAGTTTTGTTGTGTTTTTTCCATGAGTTCTGAGTAGTTTTCTCTGTCTTTCTCCTTATCTCGAGATTTGTGAAATGGTGATTTAAATTGGTGAAGCCATGAAAATGTTTAAGAAATTGTGATGATCTTTTTACTTCGATCTTAATTTACTTTCAATATGGCCAATTGATTTGTTAAAATATGTTAACTTTTACAACTAAAGTGAAGGTTACATCCAAGAGTCAGGGAGGTCAAAGCCCTTGGAAGTTGGGTGCAAATAAATAGGGAAATATTATTATCGGGCGAAGAATTGGAGATTTTAGAGTGAGACTAAAATCCCCAATTCGGTCCTATCCTTTGGGTGCTGATGTGATATGTTAGCCCTCAGGTGAGGGGAACGTGGGAACTCCAAAGTGAGAGCCGGTATCCTCCCAGCCTAGTCGAAGGGAGGAACACCCGCAACAATTACCGACCCCTAGTACGATGGAGTACTACAAGATAAGTGAAGTAAATAAAAGAGAATTTGAATTTTACGAAGAAGTTCAAGGAAAATTTTTCAACATACTGGAAGACGTGGAGCTGTATACCAGGGTCTTCTCGGAGAGTGACGAAAGAAGCATTCTAGAATGCATCTTTGATTTGAGGGATAGAGGCCGAGTGGGCCTTCTCACGGAAAGAACATACTCTGAGCCGAAGAAATGGATGAGAGGAAAAGGAAGAATCACCATTCAGTGTGGCTGCTGTTATAACTTCACAAATGACAGACAGAGGAATCCACCTAGGATCCTCAAACACGGCCAAGTAGATCCATTACCGCCAATGATAAAGTGGATGATCAAAAGAATGGTCAAATGGAGTATTCTACCTGCTACCTGCATTCCAAATAGTTGTATTATCAACATCTACAAAGAGGATGATTGCATTCCTCCACACATTGATCATCATGATTTTGTAAGACCCTTCTGCACGATCTCATTTTTTAGCAAGAGCAATCTTTTATTTGGGAAAGAAATCGATATCATCGACCCTGGTGAGTTCAGAGGTTCTATGGAGATTCCTCTACCAGTCGGTTCAGTGCTCATTATTAATAGCAACGGGTGCAGATGTTGCAAAACATTGCATTCCAGGGGTACGACACCGTAGGGTGTCTGTGACTTTCTGCAGGATGAATGAGAGCAAAATACCATATGGATTGCAGCCGGACCTAGAACTGGAAGAGCTACTCTCGTACGATCTATGAGAGGGTTGTACCTTTAAGTACATGCGAAGGGAACTCTTATCCTGGAGCATGACTTAGAAGGTCTTCTTGATCAGGAGCTCGTCATACCAGGTACAGATGGTTAGAGGGTTCACTTTTTTTATATATAGCAACATGATATGTATCTGAAATACTGAGCCTACAATGTATTCATGGTATGAAATGTTCTGAATGTATTTTCACATGGATTATATGTTGTACCTTTTTAAGGTGTCAACCTATGTTCGATCTGCAACATCTTTATTGAAGCAGAGTAATGAAATTTTCTCTCAAAAATGTTCCTTTTGTCAGTTTCCTTTTTGTGCGATGGATGAAAGCCACAAACCACGTGTTGGTTCAGAATTTCAATGAACAAAGAACGAAACAACAAATCTTTAACAATAAATAAAATTCAAATTTAAATAATCATAAATGAATAAACAACAAAACAAATTTCTTTTGAAAATCAACCAATTAAAATTAAAATTTAACAGACATATTTTGAAATATTAAATGTGATAAAAACATCAAGAAAAGGAAACAAATCTGTTGAGTGGATTCTCTCATTTTTAGAGTTTCTTACTCTTTGTGTGCACAACACAACCAACTTTATCTGCATTAACTTTTTTCACATCCCCTCGAAATTTCACATTCTGCACAAAACCCCACAAAACTCTGCAAATCTTCTTCAACAAAATCAACCTTTTCACATGACACATTTTTGTAAATTCGACATCACAAACTCCCTACATTGTTTTCATATGACTCTTGGGGCCAGTACCCAAATTTTGACTCCCCATACCCGAGAATTGGTGTAAGGCCCCCTTCAATGGATGTTAAGGCTTTTGATTCCTTCAAATTTCAAATTCTTTGAGGATCGGTGTGAGGCCCCCTTCAATGGATGTTAAGGCTTTTGATTCCTTCAAATTTCAAATTCTCTGATGATCGGTGTGAGGCCCCCTTCAATGGATGTTAAGACTTCTGATTCCTCCAAATTTCAAATTCTTCAAGGATCGGTGTGAGGCCCCCTTCAATGGATGTTAAGGCTTCTGATTCCTTTAAATTTCAAATTCCCCGAAGATCGGTGTGAGACCCCCTTCAATGGATGTTAAGGCTTCTGATTCTTTCACATATTCTATTCACATATTCCCCACAAATTCATATGTCTGAATCTTCATATTTTCTGCCTAAACACATATATTTTCTTGTTATCTATTGAGTTGGACATGAGTCTCAGTGCTTTCCATCTCACTGTAGCACATATATTCTCTTGTCACCGCTTGGGTTGGATGTGAGTCCTAGTGCTGTCCTTTCTAATGTGACACACACATATTTTCTCGTTACCTCTTGAGTTGGATGTGAGTCATGGTGCTTTCCTTCTCAATGTAACACATATATTCAGTTGTCACCGCTTGGGTTGGATGTGAGTCCTAGCGCTTTCCTTCCTAACGTGACACACATATTTTCTTGTTACCTCTTGAGTTGGATATGAGTCCTAGTGCTTTCGTTCTAAATGTAACACATTTCTTTTCACCATTTGGGTTGGATGTGAGTCCTAGTGCTTTCCTTCCTAACGTGACACACATATATTTTCTTGTTAACTCTTGAGTTGGATATGAGTCCTAGCGCTTTCCTTCTCAATGTAACACATATATTCTCTTGTCACCACTTGGGTTAGATGCGAGTCCTAGTGCTTTCTTTCCTAACGTGACACACTTATTTTCTTGTTACCTCTTAAGTTGGATATGAGTCCCAGCGCTTTCCTTCTCAATGTTGCACATATATTTTCTTATCACTGCTTGGGTTGGATGTGAGTCCTAGCGCTTTCCTTCCTAACGTGATGCACATATTTTCTTGTTACCTCTTAAGTTGGATATGAGTCCCAGCGCTTTTCTTCCCAATGTAACACATATATTCTCTTATCATCACTTGTGTTGGATGTGAGTCCTAGTGTTTTCCTTCCTAACGTGACACACAAATTTTCTTGTTACCTCTTGAGTTGGATATGAGTCCCAGTGCTTTCACTATATTTTCTTGTCACCGCTTGGGTTGGAGGTGAGTCCTAGCACTTTCCTTCCTAACGTAACACACATATTATCTTGTTACCTTTTGAGTTGGATATCAGTCCTAGTGCTTTCATCCTCAATGTAACACATATATTCTCTTGTCACAACTTGGGTTGGATGTGAGTCCTAGTGTTTTCCTTCCTAACGTGACACACATATTTTCTTATTACCTCTTGATTTGGATATGAGTCCCAGCGCTTTCCTTCTCAATGTTGCACATATATTTTCTTATCACCGCTTGGGTTGGATGTGAGTCCTAGTGCTTTCCTTCCTAACGTGGTGCACAAATTTTCTTGTTACCTCTTGAGTTGGATATGAGTCTCAACGCTTTCCTTCTCAATGTAGCACATATATTCTCTTGTCACCGCTTGAGTTGGATGTGAGTCCTAGTGCTTTTCTTCCTAATGCGACGCACATATATTTTCTTGTTACCTCTTGAGTTGGATATGAGTCCCAGTGTTTTCCTTCTCAATGTAACACATATATTCTCTTGTCACCGTTTGCATTGGATGTGATTCCTAGTGCTTTTCTTCCTAACGTGACACACATATTCTCTTGTTACCACTTGAGTTGGATATGAGTCTCAGCGCTTTCCTCCTCATTATAGCAGATATTTTCTTTGGAGCTGGATGTGGGCCTTTGTGTTTTCCATCTCGATTTAGTTCTCCCACACCATCTTATTCTCATATTTTGAAATAAGTTTCAATACCACTTAAAATAAAATATGGCATCTGATTCTTATTTTAGGATTGATACCTAAATTTCAATTCCCACCTCGGGGTCAGCACTTATATACTGACTCTCATCCTTTATAAATACCTGAAATTTCATATCGTAAAATTCACTCTCTGATCCCCAAAGAGAGTCCCTACTCCTTGATTTCAATCAAATGATCATCTACTAATATCCTAGTGGAAAAAAATCACACACACAACTCTAAACATACTTCTGGGTCTGTTGACTTAGGAGTTTGTATTGGTTTTTGTTGATCTCGTCAATCAAAGCCAATACGCGCAGTGTGCTTGCCCAGCACACCACACCTATTGACCTCACTTTTGGTTGAGGTTTATTTTTTTCCTCTTTAGTAACTTAATGTCCAGCCATAGGACTTTCCTTTTGAGTATTCTTAGAAAAATAGACATGGAACCCTCACCATTAAAAATTCTACACTCTTCTCTACTCAGCTTGAAGTTCCACATATTAGTCCTAATCTCTAGTACTTAGTAGGTGGGGTCACTATGGGGGAAACTCAAGATGAGTCACCCTTAGGACTGTTGGACCTTAGGGTTGACCCTGGGTGTTGGTCTAGGGCTAAAGCACTCACTTGCAATCACTTGAACTAACAATCACTCACTACCTTAAATCCAAAACTTCTAGGCTTTGGTCCCTTGATACTTTTGGAAGACTCCTGTAGGTGGTCCCCTAAACCCATTAGCCATGGGCTAGGGTTTGGCTAAGACCACTACATAGAGGACCCAAAATGGAGTTTCCATTGGTCCATGGCTTATTGATAGTGGTTGGTACCTCAAATCTACCAAGTCACCCAACCTAGCCTTTTTGCCCTTAAATTCCCCCAAATTACCTAGATACCTTTGAGACCCCAAATTTGGCCAAAATTCTCAAATTTACCCAAAATACCTGACCAAAGGAAAATATGTTGAGATTTTCATACCTATTTTACATTATTTTTGATGATATTACACTTTAAAGAATGGTATTTTTGATGTTTTATTGCAGGTATGATGAATTATGGTCATTGGAGCAAAAAGATGCAAAAAGGAGCAAATTTGGAGCGAAAAGGACCAAAATATGAAGATTTGAACTAGGGCGCAGACGTTGAGCCCAACGACCCTGACGGTGAGATTTTCCCGAGACTCCAAACAAATAATTTAGAAGGCCCGCCGACGACACCCTCGAGGCCGCCGACAGCGAGATCGGCTGTTATGTTCAAAGGTGCATTGAAAGTGGAAGATTTTTTTAGGGATGCTTAGGCAACTCTTAGGAAAACTCCTCTACAACTTTAAAAGAAGATTTTGACCAAAAATTAGAGATGGGAGGCTCTAGAATTTGAGGAGTTTGGCGGAGGAGGCTCTGGAATTCGAGGAGTTTGAAGGCTAGAACAACGTCCAAGAGCCTCAGTAGTGTGTAGAGAGTTTACTTTAGGGTTAGATTATGAGGAATTCTTCGAGAGATTTTATGAGTAGAGGGAAAGTGAGAGATTTCTTCCTCCTTACCGCTTTGAAGTGGAATTCTGTGTGCTGTAAAGAAAGGAAGAGATTCATAGGAACTTAGAGGAGTTTTCTTGGGGAGAAGTTAGAGATAAGTGTTATTTATTTGTTGTAGTTTGTATGACTTTGGTTTTATATATGAATTTTGAGTTTTGTTGTGTCTTCCCCATAAGTTTTTAGTAGTTTTCTCTATCTTTCTCCTTGTCTTGAGATTTGTGAAATGGTGATTTGAATCAGTTGAGCCTTGAAAATGTTAAAGAACTTGTGTTGATTTTTTCACTTCAATCTTAATTTAGTTTCAATCTCGTCAATTGATTTATTAAAATATGTTGAGTTTTAACCCTAGAGTGAAGATTACATCCAAGATTCAGGGAGGTCAAAGCCCTTGGAAGTTGGGTGCAAATTTTAGGAAATAAAATTATCGGGTGTAGAATTGGAGATTTTAGAGTGACATACTAAAATCGTCAATTTGGTCCTATCATTTGGGTGTTGAAGTGTAGATCTTAGCCCTCAGACAAGGGGAACGTGGGAGCTCCAAAGTGAGAGCCGGTATCCTCCCAGCCTAGCCGCAGATTCAGAGTGTAGATGTTAGCCCTCAGGTGAGGGGAACGTGGGAGCTCCGAAGTGATAGCCGGTATCCTCCCAGCCTAGCCACAGATTCAGTAAAAAAGCGTAGGATTAGTCAATGTTCTTTATGCCTGGACCAAAGGGTAAAGAATAAGTATGCTCCAATTTAGCAGGGGAACGTGTGAGCTCCGAAGTGAGAGCCGGTATCCTCCCAGCCTAGCCGCAGAATCAGTAACCAAGCATAGAGATCCGAAGTGAGAGCCGGTATCCTCCCAGCCTAGCCGCAGAATCAGTAACCAAGCATAGGATTCAAAGTGAGAGCCGGTATCCTCCCAGCCTAGCCGCAGATTCAGTAAACAAGCGTAGGATTAGTCGCTGGTATCCTCCCAGCCTAGCCGCAGATTCAGTAACCAAGCATAGGATTAGTCAATGTTCTTTACAGTATCCTCCCAGCCTAGCCGCAGATTCAGTAAACAAGCGTAGGATTAGTCAATGTTCTTTATAACTGGACCAAAGAGTGAAGAATATGATTGCTCCTATTTGGCACATACAATATTTAATGCATCTCATTCCTTTACAGCATCCTCCCAGCCTAGCCGCAGATTCAGTAAACAAGCGTGTCCTCCCAGCCTAGCCGCAGATTCAGTAAACAAGCATAGGATTAGTCAATGTTCTTTATGCCAAGACTAAAGGGTAAAGAATAGGTATGCTCCTATTTGACACAATCCAATTTGAACTGATTCACTTTATCCATTCACTTTAATTTCTTGACAAGGAGAAGAATGTTTTCTTATATATTGATTAGAAACTTTATTAATATATTTAGTTATTTAAGAGTTATCAAAATTACATATTTATTTCAATTGTCTATTAGTGATAGATAAGCAATTTGAATTATATTGTTGTGATTAAGTCTTGATTTTCTAAAATCTTAGTTTGTAATTCTAATATTACTCACTGTGGGATCGATATCTAGGACTCCATTAAAGCCCTATATTACTTGAGTGATACATATACTTGCGTTGATAAGTGTGACTTCACCATTACTGAATATTTTATATATAAATCTTTATCAAATCTATAATTATTATTAAGTTTTTGGTGTCGTTGTTGAGGAATTAAATCTACTGATAGTAGTATTAAATACTTGTATTTCTAAGCAAATATAAAGTCGCTATCAATTTTTTGGCGTCGTTGCCGGAGAGTAAACAAGAATGATAATTAGAGTAACGGACAAATTAGGACTATTAGAAAATTTTTACTTGAATTGCAATTTATTTTCAAAATTAGTTAATTATTTTTCGGTGTACTGATTTCAATTGTATGCATAAATTTGGACCTGAAAATCTTATACCCTACGATTCAGAAATTAGAATGCACATTTGAAAAATTAGAAGACTAAGAAGAGAACCTAGAAATCCTGACACAATGGAAAACAACGTGAATAATCAAGGATAGAAAATGAACACTAACCTGGACCTCTAAGAGATTATGCAAATCCTACAGCAGATGAAATTCACTTATCTATCCAAAATCTTGATGTAGCTACTAATTCATTTGAGCTTAAACCTACTATTATCCAAATGGTACAAAATAATCAATTCAAAGGTACACCAAATGAAGATCCTAATTTAAAACTTAAACCTGCTATTATTCAAGTGGTACAAAACAATCAATTCAGAAGTACACCAAATGAAGATCCTAACGCTAGTTTTTTAGAACTGTGTGCTACCTTTAAATATGAGAGAGTTTCAAATGACGCTGTTAGACTTAGACTTTTTCCTTTTTCACTTAGGGATAAGGCTAAGATGTGGTTAAATTTGTTAGCACCTGGATCTATTAGAACTTGGGGAGAACCTTCACAGAAATTTCTATCCAAATATTTCCCTCCATCCAAAACCTCTAAACTTAGAAATGACATAACATAATTTTGTCAGATTGATGGAGAGTCAATGTATGAAACCTGTGAGAGATTTAAAGATCTTCTTAGGAAGTGCCCTCATCATTTGTTACCAGATTGGTTGATAATTCAAACTTTTTATTTGGATTAGTGGGATCACTCAGATCGATTATAAATGATGCGGCTGGTGGTTCTTTAATGTCAAAACCTTTTGATGAGGCTTATTCGTTAATAGGAGAGATAGCTACTAACAATTTTCAATGGCCCTCTGAAAGGTTAAATCCTAAAAGAGTAGCTAGTATCCATGATTCCAATTTTCAATGGCCCTCTGAGCGGGTAAATCCTAAAAGAGTAGCTAGTATCCATGATTCTGACCCTCTGAGCGGGTAAATCCTAAAAGAGTAGCTAGCATCCATGATTCTGATGCAATATCTATTCAGATTGCTACAATATCAAAGAAATTAGATCATTATGGAATGAATTATTCTCCAACACCCACTATGATGGAAGAGAATTCATATAGGCAATTTGTGGATGTTCAACCTTCGTATGAGGCTTTAAATGATATTAATAGACCCAACAACCCTTATTCAAACTATTATAACCCAGGTTGGAAGCTTCATATGAAACCTTAAATGCTATTACTAGACCCAACAACCCATACTTGAACTATTATAACCCAGGTTGGAAGAATCATCCAACAAATTTTAATGGAATAACAATCTGCTACAAATCAACAATAGGCGAACAACCAGTGAACACATTAGGAAATTCATCCAACCAAGGAAATGTTAATTATAGACCTTTTTATCCTCTAGGATTTAACATTAACACTCAAATTAAGGAAAAGAAGTTGTCCATGGAAGAGATGATATTAAACATGGGTCAACAATTGCAAAATCAAGGAAATCAATAATAAGTTCAAGGAAATCAATTACAAAATCAAGGAACTGCTATTAAGAATATTGAAAATTAATTAGGGCATATCGCTACTACGCTTAGTAACCGAACATTAGGAACTTGTCCTAGTACTGTGGAACCAAATCCTAAAGATCAAGGAAAAGAACAAATAAAAGCAATACAATTATGAAGTGGAAAAGAATTGGAAACAAGAATTCAGAAAGAAACAAAAATTGAAAAAGAGAAAGTGGATACGGAAAAAGAAAAGGATCGTGAATACCCAAATTTAGAATATCCATATACACCAATGAAAATTACTGTGGAGAAACCTCCACCACCGTTTCCTCAAAGATTGAAGTAACATAAACAGAATAAATAATTTTCCAAGTTTTTAGAAATTCTTAAGAATTTAACAGTAAATATTCCCTTAGTAGAAGCTTTAGAGAAAATGCCCAATTATGTGAAATTTATGAATGATATTTTGAACAAGAAAAGGAAGTTAACTGATAATGAAATTGTTACACTTAGCGAAGAGTGTAGTGCAATTATTCAGCAAAAGCTTCCTGAAAAATTAAAAGATCTAGGTAGTTTCACAATACCGTGTGCTATTAATGAAAAATTTTATGGAAGAGCTTTATGTGATTTGGGAGCCAGCATTAATCTTATGCTTTTATCAATTTTCAAAATATTAGGATTAGGAGAAGTCTCACCTACTTCTGTAACTTTTCAGTTAGTGGATCGTTCAGTTACTTATCCTAAGGGAGTTATAGAAGATGTGTTAGTAAAAGTTGATAAATTTATCCTTCCAGTAGATTTCATTGTTTTAAATATGGAGGAAGATAAAGAAATGTCTATCTTTTTAGGGAGACTGTTTTTAGCTACTAGAAAAGCTATGATAGATGTTCGAAAAGGAGAATTGACTATGAGAGTTAACGATTAAGAAGTGACTTTTAACGTTACAAAATTAATGAATACCCTGCAGTTGAAAGAGATAATGAATGTTTTTGCATGGAAATTAGTGAACATCTAATGAATGAGCATTNTACTTAGCAAAGAGTGTAGTGCAATTATTCAGAAAAAGCTTCCAAAAAAATAAAAAGATCCATGTAGTTTCACAATACCGTGTGCTATCGGTGAAAAATTTTATGGAAGAGCTTTATGTGATTTGGGAGCCATCATTAATCTTATGTCTCTATCAATTTTCAAAAGATTAGGATTAGGAGAAGTCTCACCTACTTCTGGTAACTCTTCACTATATCAATTTTCAAAAGATTAGGATTAGGAGAAGTCTCACCTACTTCTGTAACTCTTCAGTTAACGGATCGTTTAGTTACTTATTCTAAGGGAGTTGTAGAAGATGTGTTAGTAAAAGTTGATAAATTTATCTTTCCCTTGGATTTCATTATTTTAGATATGAAGGAAGATAAAGAAATACCTATCGTTTTAGGGAGACCGTTTTTAGCTAATGGAAAATCTATGATAGATGTTCAAAAGGGAGGATTAATTATGAGAGTTAATGATCAAGATGTGACTTTTAACATTGCAAAATCTATGAAATACCCTACTGTTTAAAGAGATTATGAATTTTTTTGCATGGAAATTAGTGAACATCTATTGAACGAGCATTTTAAAGAACATTTTGAAGAGAAAGAACAATTTGAAGATAGTGATGAAGTTATTTTGGAAGAAATAGAAAATGAAGAATTAGATTATGTTTAGGGAAGATTTGAGATGCTTGATATTATAGAAAATACTGATAAAAATCTAGTTCCGTCAATTATAAAACCCCCTGAACTTGAGTTAAAAATATTGCCTAACCACATGAAGTATGTGTTTTTGGGAGACTCATCTACACTACCTGTATTATATCTTCAGAATTAAATGATTTGCAAGAGCAAAGACTGTTGGATACATTAAAAACATATAAGAAAGCTTTTAGTTGGACCTTAGCTAATATTAAAGGAATCAGTCATTCGATCTGTATGCACAAAATTATATTAGATGAACAATTTAAATCAAGAGTTGATCCACAAAGGAGATTAAACCCAATGATGAAAGAAGTAGTTAAAAAGGAAACTTTGAANAACAAAATAGAAAATGAAGAATTCGATTATGTTTAGGAAAGATTTGAGATGTTGGATATTACAGGAAATGCTGATAAAAATTTAGTTCCGTCAATTATAAAACCACCTAAACTTGAGTTGAAAATATTGCCTAACCACTTGAAGATCAATTATAAAACCACCTGAACTTGAGTTAAAAATATTGCCTAACCACTTGAAGTATGTGTTTATGGGAGACTCGTATATAATACCTGCTATTATATCTTCAGAATTAAATGATTTGCAAGAGTAAAAACTTTTGGATACATTAAAAAGCTATAAGAAAGCTTTTGGTTGGGCCTTAGCTGATATTACGAGAATCTGTCCTTCAATCTGTATGCACATAATTATACTAGATGAACAATATAAACCTAGAGTTGATCCATAAAGGAGATTAAACCTAATGATGAAAGAAATAGTCAAGAAGGAAATTTTGAAATAGTTGGACACTGGAATTATATATCCTATTTCAGATAGTGCTTAGGTAAGTCCAATTCATGGTGTTCCTAAGAAAGGAGGAGTGACTGTTGAAACAAAAGAGAATAATGAATTAATACCTATCTACAAGTTACTGGGTGGCTTATTTGCATTAATTATAGAAAATTAAACACTGCCACTAGGAAAGATCACTTCCCTTTACCATTTTTAGACCAAATAGTAGATAGACTTGTTGGGCACAAATATTTTTATTTTTTAGATGGATATACCTGGTTACCATCAAATTTTTATTGCTCCTGAGGATCAAGAAAAGACAACATTTACTAGTCCTTTAGAAATTTTTCTTTTCAAAGAATGCCTTTCGGATTATGTAATGCATCTGCAACATTCCAGAGATGTATGATGTCTATATTTANTTTTTGGAGTTACACGAAAGAACTAATTTAGTTCTAAATTGGGAGAAATGTCAATTTATGGTTGCAGGAGGAATTGAAAAAGTTTTGGAGTTATTCGAAAGAACTAATTTGGTTCTAAATTGGGAGAAATGTCAATTTATGGTTGCAGGAGGAATTGGTGCTAGGGCATAAAATTTCGGAAGATGGTATGGAAGCTGACCCTGCAAAAATCCAAGTTATATCTAAACTAACACCTCCTAGTTTGGAAGATGGTATGGAAGCAGACCCTACGAAAATTCAAGTCATATCTAAACTAACACCTCAATGATATGGAAGCATACCCTGCAAAAATTCAAGTTATATCTAAATTAGTACCTCCTACTAATGTAACGAAAATGGTATGGAAGAATACCCTGCAAAAATTCAAGTTATATCTAAATTAACACCTCTTAAAAAATGATATTGAAGTAGACCCTGCAAAAATTCAAGTTATATCTAAATTAACACCTCCTACTAGGTATGGAAACAGACCTTGCAAAAATTCAAGTTATATCTAAACTAACACCTCCTACTAACGTAAGGTATGTAAGCTAACCCTGAAAAAATTCAAGTTATATCTAAACTAACACCTCCTACTAATGTAAGAGAGGTTAGGAGTACCCTACAAAAATCCAAGTTATATCTAAACTAACACCTCCTACTAATGTAAGAGAAGTTAGAACAAAAATTCAAGTTATATCTAAATTAACACTTCCCACTAATGTAAGAGAGGTTAGAAGTTTTCTTAGACATGTTGGTTTTTATAGGCGTTTTATTAAATATTTTTCAAAAATTACTGAAACTCTATGCCAAATTTTAGAAAAGGACAAGAAATTTGAATTTAATGAACACTGTTTAAATGCCTTTGAGTTATTAAAGGAAAAACTAATCACAGCCCTTATTAAGTTTCACCTAACTGGGGGAAACTATTTGAACTGATGTGCACTGTTGGGGATTATGCTATTGGAGCTGTTCTTGGACAAATGTATGAAAAGATTTTTTAAGTTGCTATTGGAGTTGTTCTTGGACAAAGGTATGAAAAAATTTTTAAAGTTATATACTACGCTAGTAAAACTCTTAATGATGCTCAAATTAACTATACTGTGTTTTTAAGGTGATATACTACGCTAGTAAAACTCTTAATGATGCTCAAATTAACTATACTGTTTTAAAAAAGAGTTACTAGCTATTGTGTATGCTTTAGATAAATTCAGATCTTATTTAATTGAAGCTCCATTGTGTATGCTTTAGATAAATTCAGATCTTATTTAATCAGAGCTAAATGTGTTGTTCATACTGATCCACTAGTAAAACTCTTAATGATGCACAAATTAATTATACTGTTACTGAAAAAGAGTTACTGGCCATGTATGCTTTAGACAAATTTAGATATTATTTAATTAGGATTAAATGTGTTGTGCACACTGATCACTCTGCTATTAAATATCTGATGCAAAAGAAGAANAATAAATTTAGATCTTATTTAATTAAAACTAAATGTGTTGTGGACACTGATCACTCTGCTATTAAATATCTAATGCAAAAGAAGGTTGACAAACCAAGGTTAATTAGATGGATACTTTTGATGCAAGAATTTGATCTTGTGGTTATTGATATGTTGATTAGATGGATACTTTTGATGCAAGAATTTGATCTTGTGGTTATTGATAGAAAGGGAACTGATTAGATTGATACTTTTGATGCAAGAATTTGATCTTGTGGTTATTGATAGAAAGGGAACTGATAAGATGGATACTATTGATGCAAGAATTTGATCTTGTGGTTATTGATAGAAAGGGAACTGATAACCAAATTGCTAATCAATTGTCGAGATTAGAATATCATGAATTATCTGACACCGAAAATAAAATTACAGACAGTTTCCCTGATGAACAACTTTATAATATTAATGAGTGAAAAATACCATGGTATGCTGATATTATTAATTATATTGTAAGTGATATTTTTCCACCTATGCTGACATTACAACAACAAAGTAAATTCATTCATGATGCGAAAGCATATTTTTTGGATGAACCTAATTTATATAAATAATGTAAGGATCTTATTATGAGAAGATGTGTACCTTATGAAGAAACTGAATAATCATTCGGATCATGATTCTGAATTTGGAGGAATTTTGGGATTGATAAAACTGCTAATAAAATTTTACAAGCTGAATTCTATTGGCCTAATCTCTTTAGAGATGTTTACAGATACATAATAACTTGTGATTGATGCCAACGAGTAGGCAATATATCTAGAAGAAATGNTTCCCATGGGTAAATTTTTGAAAAAATCTTTTGAAGAGATAATAAAAGGGTTAAATCAATGTACTTGCCCCAANCTTTGAAATGGTTGGACACTGTAATTATATATCCTATTTCAAACAGTGCTTGGGTAAGTCCAATTCATTATGTTCCTAAGAAAGGAGGAGTGACTGTTGAAACAAAAGAGAATAATGAATTAATACATATTAGACAAGTTACTGGGTGGCGTATTTGCATTGATTATAGAAAATTAAACAATGCCACTAGGAAAGATCACTTCCCTTTACTATTTTAGGACCAAATAGTATATACACTTACTAGGCACAAATATTTTTATTTTTTAGATGGATATACCAGTTACCATCAAATTCCTATTGCTCCTAAGGATCAAGAAAAGACAACATTTACTAGTCCTTTTGGAACTTTTGCTTTCGAAGAATGTCTTTTGGATTATGTAATGCACCTACAACATTCTAGAGATGTATGATGTCTATATTTAGTAAGTTAATTGATGATGGATTGGAAGTATTTATGGATGATTTCTCAATATTTGGAACATCATTTGACGCGTGCTTACATTATATTGAATAAGTTTTAGAGTTATGCGAAAGAACTAATTTAGTTCTAAATTGGGAGAAAGGTCAATTTATGGTTGCAAGAGGAATTGTGTTAGGGCATAAAATTTTGGAAAACGCTATGGAAGCAGACCCTGCAAAAATTCAACTTATATTTAAACTAGCACCTCCTACTAATGTAAGAGAGGTTATGAGTTTTCTTGGACATAATGGTTTTTACACGCGTTTTATTAAAGATTTTTCAAAAATTACTAAACCTCTATGCCAACATTTAGAAAAGGACAAGAAATTTGAAGTCATTGAAAGCTGTTTAAATGCCTTTGAATTATTAAAAAAAAATTAATCACAGCCCCTATTATAGTTTCACCTATCTGGGAGAAACCATTTGAACTAATGTGTGATGCTAGTGATTATGCTATTGGAGCTGTTAAACTCTTAATGAAGCTCAAATTAACTATATTATTACTGAAAAAGAGTTACTAACCATTGTGTATGCTTTAGACAAATTTAGATCTTATTTAATTGGAACTAAATGTGTTGTGCACACTGATCACTCTGCTATTAAATATCTAATGCAAAAGAAGGATGCCCAAAATTGGTCACTCTGCTATTAAATATCTGATGCAAAAGAAGGATGCCAAACCAAGGTTAATTAGATGGAAATGCAAGAATTTGATCTTATGGTTATTGATATAAAAGAAACTGATAATCAAATTGCTGATCATTTGTCGAGATTAGAAAAACATGAATTATCTGACACTGACAATGAAATTACAGACAGTTTCCCTGATGAACAACTTTATAATATTAATGAGTGGAAAATACCATGGTATACTGATATTGTTAATTATATTGTAAGTGATATTTTGCCACCAATGTTGAGATTGCAACAGCAAAGAAAATTCATTCATTATACAAAAGTATTTTTTTGGGATGAGCCTAATTTATATAAATAATGTAAGGATCTTATTATGAGGAGATGTGTACCTTATGAAATAACTGATCTAATCATTCATAAATGTCATGATTCTGAATTTGGAGGAAATTTTGAGATTGATAAAACTGCTTATAAAACCTTACAAGTTGGATTCTATTAGCCTACTATCTTTAGAGATGTTTATAGATACATAACAACTTGTGATCGATGCTAGTGAGTAGGCAATATATCTAAAAGAAATGAAATGCCTCTGAATTTCATGTTAGAAATTGAGATCTTTGATGTTTGGGGATTAGATTTCATGGGACCATTTATTCCTTCATTTGGGAACTTATATATATTAATTGCAGTAGACTACGTTTCAAAATGGATTGAAGCAAAAGCTTTACCTCGTTGTGACGCTAAAAGTGTTTCAAGATTTTTAACGAAAAATATTTTCACTAGATATAGAATGCCGAGAATGATTATCACTGATGGAGGATCCCTTTTTAGGAATAAATACATTTAGAGATTAGCAGAAAAGTTTAATATTATTCATAGAATCTCTACTGCCTATCACCCTCAAACCAGTGGGTTAGCTGAAGTTTCTAATAGGGAGATTAAACAAATCATTGAAAAGACTGTAAACCCTAGTAAAATAGATTGGTCCATTAGATTGGATACCGCATTATGGACTTACAGGATTGCTTGTAAAATTTCTATTGGAATGACTCCTTACAGGCTAATTTTTGGAAAGATTTGTCACTTATCAGTAGAATTGGAGCATAAAGCATATTGAGCGATTAAAGAATACAATTACAATTTGAAAGATGCTGGTAAGAAGAGATTGTTACAATTGAATTAATTGAAAGAATTAAGAAATGAATCTTATGATATTGTCATAATTTATAAGGAGAGACTAAATTTATGGCATGATCGAAAGATTAACTAGAAGAACTTTGAACAAGGACAAGAAGTTTTGCTTTACAATACAAGGCTAAAGTTATTCCTTGGGAAATTGAAGTATCGTTGGTTAGGACCCTTTACTGTGACTTAAGTTTATACTTACGGAGCTATTGAAATTGAAGATCAAAAGACTGGAAATAGATTAAAAGTAAATGGACACAAATTAAAACCGTATTTTGAGGGTAAAAGACCAAATTTTAAAGAGGTTTTAATGATCAGTCAACCTGAATAATACCTGAATAGGTCGGATTGACGACGTTAAACCAAGCGTTTTATGGGAGGCAACCCATAATTATCTTTATTTTTATTGCAATTATAGTAGTTTTATTTGAAATTATAGTTAGTTTGCGGTATTATTATACTCTACTACTCTTATTTACCCTTGAATCATCATAAAAATTGGATCCATAGAGGTTAGTATGTGGTAGAATTGAACTCTACTACTCATAATTACCCTAGAAATATCTTAAAATTGGGATCTGAGAAAAATTAGAACACATTTGGACCGGAGCGAAATCGTGCAATTTTTTCCTTGGCCGCCGACGGTGGGTTTTTCTCAAGTGTCCAGGTAATTAAATTCTAAAGGCTCACAAACGGCGGCCTCAACGCCGCCGACGGCAAGACCAGCGGGATGACAGTTTCTAGAGTTTGAATTGACAGTTTTTTGCGGTTTTAGGTGGGAGTTACTCCTTTTGAACTTTAAAATTTGATTCCTAAGTTCATATTTCCCTAAAAATGAAGTGAAACTCCATCAAATTCATCCCTATGGCGTCTAATTCCCCTGAAAATCATAGAATGTGAGAGTTTAACAGGAGAAAGTTCATTAGTGCGGAAGCGCGATGAATCTTCAACAAGGTACTGGCAAAGAAAATATTAATCAAGGAATGAGGATTCGTGAATTGAGGATTGAATATCCTTTGACGACAATTGAAGAGATGATTGTACGACAAAGATGGGAAGTGTTGTGCTACACTACAACCGTCGTAGTTGTTCTTGTGGTGAAGGAATTTTATGCTATTTTGCATGGAATCAACCAGGGAGTCGTCTATGTGTGAGGTAGATGGATAACTTTTACTCTTGCATGGATCAATGAGTTATATATGATCGAGAACGTTCCTTTCTGCCATTATTCCAACTTTATCTCGACAAGAAAGCTCATGAATGAAATTTACCAATATTTAACAGACGAAAATGAAGACTGGGAAATGAGTGAAAACGGGTATGTTAGTTTTTCTGCGACACTTCTAAACTCCGTTTCTAAACACTGGCACTTCTTCATTTATGCAAAACTGTTACCGACGATGAGGATCGGTGAAGTTTCCAAGGAAAGTGTTATTCTGAATTACTGCATCCAAATGGGACTGCTGATCGATATTGGATCTATAATTGTGAAGTCTGTTTTGGGCCTGATTGTTCATGGATCAACTTATGGGCTTGGACACCCTTCCACAATTTTCTTACTCTGATTAAGTTCCATGTATCTTATGAAAATTGGGAAAATGTACTTTTACCGTGGAAGCCCTTGGACCCAACTGAGAGATTCCAAGCCAGTGAAGATGAAAATGATATGACTATTATGGTAGATCAATCTTCTCAGAATTCACTGCCTATTCAACGTTTAGTTCCAGACAAAACACTAGTGATCCTGCGCAGAATCAAGAAATTGGAAAAGAAGGTACAAAATGTTATGAATGCAATTAACATTATCTCTGATTTCTTCAATCATCTAGACTGTAGGATGAAAGAACAATTTGCTCACTCTTGACATATCGAAGATAGTTTGATACGGCAGATGAGAATTTTGAGAATGTGAAGAAAATATTGGGAATAAATTTATGGAATTTAGTTTTGAACTCTTAGAATCACTCTTAGAAGCCATTATTTGCATATTTCAAGTATATTTTAGAATTTTTCTATAATTTTGATTAGATCAAAATGGCTCCATGACAAAAGAGGCAACTTGAGTTGGACGAGTCTCGCTTCGTCAATGCAAAGGCTCAATCGAGGTTTACTTCAGTATTTGAAGGAAAGAAATGTATACGAGATCGAGTTTTTGAGAGTCCGGGAGGAGAAATTGAACGAGTTATTACCAAGCGGAGGTGGGAAAACTTCTGTTACACCACTAATAAGGTTGTTGCAAATATTATGAAAGAGTTTTATGCCAACGTGTTCTATTCTGAGGACGGAATCGTTCAAGTGCGGGGATTTTCTGTTGAATTTAATGCCGCCCGCATTAAAACCTTTTATGAAGTCCTAGACTCTTATAGCTGCCATTATGAAACCTTTAGTATAATGGAAAGCCCACTAAATGATGTTATCAACTTTCTCACAGATGGGAATGGAACATGGAAGATAAAGCAACGAGAACGGGTAATTTTTTTTGCTTCTTGTTGACCTCACTTTTGGTTGAGGTCTAGAAACTTCTTTAGTAGCCTAGGTCTAGCCATAGGACTTTCTTATTGACTAGTCTTAGAAAAACAGAAAAAGTACCCCCACCATTAGAAATTCAAAACTCTTCTCTTTACTCAAGAGGAGTTCCTATAGGACTACTTGGCCTTAGGATTGACCCTGGGTGTTGGTTTGGAAGTTAGGGTACACAATATCCTCACAATACTCAGATAAAACCAATCATAAGGACCCAAAATAAGGGTTTTATTGATCCACAGTTCATTTAGAATGGATATTTATCCAATTCTACCTGAAATACTAATCTTGGGTCTTTTGCCCCAAACACTCCCAAATAACCTAACTGCCCTAAGGACCCTTCTTTAACCCAAAATCCAAAAATCCCATAAAATTCTCAATAAATCCCAATAAATCCCAAATATTCCCAATTTCATTTCTTTCAATTACCATATGGCCCAATTTGGTCAATTTGGCCATTTTGACCAAAATACCCCAAAATTGCCAAAATTACAAAAATACCCTTGGCACCCCAAAATTTCCCAAAACCTCCAAAATCACTCCAAATGTTCCCAAAACCCATTTGGACCCTTCAATTGGTTTCAATTTGACCAATTTGACCATTTTGAGAAAACCCCCAAATTTCCTTTAAAGGCCCAATTTCCCCAAATTTACTTTAAATGTCTATCAATTTGGACCCAATCTCCCTCAATTTCAATCATAAACTCAAATTCACTTTACATGTGACCAAGTTAAACTAAATCAAAGCTCAATTGGTCCATAATTGGAGCCCAATTTTGATTTGGGTCAAAACCCCCAATCATGCTCAATTGGTCCATAATTGGAGCCCATTTTTGATTTGGGTCAAAAGCCCCAATTTGGCTAACACTCCAAGAATGCCTTAGACCTTAAATTGACATCCAATTTTTTTTGAAAATCCCTTATAAGGTCATTTGTGACCAAAAACAACAATCAATTTGAGCTTAGCCCAAAGCTAGCTCAAGTTTGACCCAAATTAGATCCATGTGCCTAATTTGGGTCTAAAACCAAAACCCATGAAAATCCACTCAAATTGACCACCAAATCAACTTCAAAACAA
>JXCR01148246.1:245410-287268 GCA_002079205.1 Phalaenopsis hybrid cultivar
TTGGAAATCAATGATTTCACACCCTTATTTGATAATCAAAATGATCTTGATAATGATCATTTAATGTTTTAAATCTTTTCAAAATAAATACACACACTTAATACATTCACTTAGGTCTTAAGGACTTAGTGGTGAACTTAAGTTGAAATTCACTTGTTAAAAGAGGATTAGAAAAATCAACATAATCAATCTCTTTTAAAACACCACAAATCCAATTAGTACTAAAATTTGGCTAAGTGTTATTAATAACATTAATTTGTCTCCTAAAGGGTCTTTACTCACATAATTTTCAAATTAAAAGACAAATGACATTCACCCTTTTCTTGGGAATAATCAAGACATCAATGTTCACTGAGCATCAGGATATTCAGGATGAATTATTCAACATATAAAGATTTAAATGGACTCAAGGCTTTTACCAGACACTAAGAAGGTTGCATGGACCTGCTCCCTACTTTTAAACTGGTGAATACCTTAGGGATCTATTAAACTTNTTTCTGGCTTGGCGTCTGAGCTTAGTTGACTTCAGGGCGATAAGGTCGGTTCATTAGACTGAGTTTAGTTAATTTAGTTTGGTAGGCTGAGACACCATGGTTGACTATCTTCAATCTCTATTGAGGACACTTTGGGGTCTCAATAGGATAGTCATAGATACTCTGTGGAAGTGGATCCTATAGGATCGACTCTATTAGGGAATAGAATATCGCATCAAGCTGACTTTCATATCGCGGTTAGCTTGGACACTCTCTTGTATTAACTCCGGTCAGATGACTCGTGTTGGGATAATCTGATAGTCTTTTTATTCGCCTTGTGGCTCAGACAGTTTTAGCCTAGTTAGTTTGGCTCATATAGCTTTGCTTATTCAGTCAACTGGGACCCACGATCTTCTAGTAGTGGGTCTGCCTCCTTCATACTTTTCTATAAAAGCCATTAGATCTCCTTAAGATCAGTCCAAGCACATTATTGATGTAGGTATTATAGTTTTTAGGATCTCTAATTTCTCGAAAGAGATGTTGTGAAACTAAAAAGAAAATATATGAGTTTTGCTCAAGTTTTTTCGTATTCCTTTGTTAGATATGCAATATACATGGATTTCATGGTTTTATATAACTTTATAGTGATATGTGCTTAAATATAAAAGTTTAGGTTTGAGATATGTAAATGCATAAGAATTTTATGCTATGTAATTTTACATCTGATGATTTTACATAAGATCCAAAATGTGTGTAAATTATTTGTTTATGCTTGACATTTGTNCATCCTTCCGAAGCGGGCAACAGGATTTCAATTCTGATGACCGACAGCTTCTTATGGGCAAACCNTGTAATTTTACATCTGATGATTTTACATAAGATCCAAAATGTGTGTAAATTATTTGTTTATGCTTGACATTTGTGAATACATTNCATACCAAAAATAATGCCGACAATGTGCTTAAATGTAAAAGTTTAGGTTTGAGATATGTAAATGCATAAGAAATTTATGCTATGTAATTTTAGATCTGATGATTTTACATAAGATCCAAAATGTGTGTAAATTATTTGTTTATGTTTGACATTTGTGAATACATTAGATTAGCATCATGTATGTAAATTTGTGAAATGTATGTAAATATATAAATATGAAAATTTAGGTGTGAGAAATGTAAATATGTAAGAAATTTGTGTTATGTATGTAAATATGAAAATTTTGATGTAAGATATGTAAATACATAAGATTATTGTTATGTATATAAATATGTGTTTTGCTTGTAAATATAAAAATCTAGCGTGAGATATGTAAATACACAAGAAATTTTTGCTGCGTAAGTTTACAGTGGAGTTAGGCTGGTGTTGATTTTGAGTTTGTTTTTTTTTTTTTTTGTGAAAATGATTTTTGTTTGGTTAAGGGTAAAATAATTGTGTGGTAATTTAATAGGTCGGTGGGTTGATGGGTTAGTTTGGGTGTTAATGGGTTAATTGGTTGATTCCTTGGATTTGTGGGCTTTGGGATTCAGGTATGATGTGTAGATGGTCTAAGGTTTCTGGTAGGATGTGTAGATTATAGTCTAAAGTTTCATATATGTGTGAAATTGGGCTAAAATTTAAATGAATAATATGACACTCAGTAGGACGCAATGATGTTGTACTAATCTATAGAGCTACATCTATGGTACAGATGGATATTGGAAGCGTTAAATCATGGATGTATAATAGATTATATCTATAAAGAAATAATTAACTGATGAGTTTTTTGCTAGTGTTGAAGAGTTCGTGCATGTGGCATCGCANAATTATAGTCTAAAGTTTCATATATGTGTGAAATTGGGCTAGAATTTAAATGAATAATATGGCACTCAGTATGACAAAATGATGTTGTACTTATCTATAGAGCTATATCTATGGTACAGATGGATATTAGAAGCGTTATATCATGGATGTATAATAGAATATATCTATAAAGAAATAATTAACTGATGAGTTTTTTGCTAGTGTTGAAGAGTTCGTGCATGTGGCATCGCAACCCATTTACTTTTAAGAAAGTTGGTTATGATGGTCATACGCGAAGCACATGAATAAAATGTACGTGACACCTGAAGACGTGAAGTTAGACATATACCGTGGGGTATTTAACTAGATTATTGGTATTGAACTTTATACAGTGAATTTGAATTAGATGTTCAGTACAGTCATACTATAACCTCATCAATGTTCACATTTCTGACATGTATGAGGAAATGATTGATGATGCGAGTAGAGCTTATTTTTGTTGGGAGTGTGTCTGATGATGACCAAGAACCCAAAAGTGAAGTGCAACAATTCTATGAATTATTAAATATTGCACAATAACCACTAATAGAATGATGCACTTCACACATACTTATTGATTGCCCTGAGAATGATTAGTATCAAATTTGATTTTGACAAGCCCAATGAATGTTTTAATCAATTAGAAACATTATCAAATGAGATGAGCCTTGAGAACTAAAAAGTTTGTGTTGAAGTTGGGGTTACTATGTGAAAAGATAGATTGTTGTTTCGACAGTTGTGTGATATATTACAAAGAAGGTGCATGCGAGATGAAATAAAGATTTTGCAGTGTTGATAAGTTCAAACAAAGAGGGAGAGAGAATAAAAATTAGAGGAATATTCCTTACAAACGTCTCTTTTATTTTTCTCTCATTTCACGGCTCCAACGATTGTTTGCTTGTGTGTGCACAACTCCCCACATAACATAACATAATATCAGATCTGGTAGTGTTAATACAATGACTCATCCCTGGTGAAGCTTGGAAACACTTCAACCATAGTTATCTAGATTTTGTAGTAAAACCACACAACGTTAGACTTGTCTTACGTGCAGATGTGCTCACACCTTATAGTCATGCTACACCAACATATTCATGTTGGCCAGTTATTATCATGCCATAGAATTTGCTCATGATGTGTGTATGACCGTGTCATTTTTATTTCTAACATTAATCATACCAGATCCACATAACCCAAAGGATAAAATTTATGTGTACTTACAACCTCTTATAAATGAGCCACAAATATTGTGTGAAATCAGGGTGTTGACTTATGATATTGCAATGAAACAAAATCTTCACCTTATAGCTGCTCTTATGTAGATGATCAGTAATTTTTTTGCTTATGCGATGTTATCTAGTTGGAGCACATACGAGAAATGGCATGTTCCTGCTGTAAGGACGTGTTCTTACAACCTATTATGATGCAATTGGTTTTAACATCTACTTGCTTTTAATTTCAATGCTTACACTTTAGTTGTCTTGCTTGCTTTTCTTGATTTCATGTGTAGACATGACATGTTTCACTATTTTTTTCACCTTTCTATCTTATATTACATACTAATCATGCTTACAATTTTTTTTTGTTGCAGGTGACAGACTCCCAGCTCCAAGAGAGACCCTGCATTTAGGGGACTTTGGGGAACACATGTCGGAGATTGAAGAAAGCCATCAGTGGGGCTGACAGGCATGACACTCATGCAGCCATTCCGGTGATCTCTTATGTTGCCCCTCCTCCCGCACCAGGTCTTTCAGAGACACCACATCCCACTCCTCTACATATTTAAGCCCATATTCCATATTTGATGAGCCAAACCCCTCGACTATAGCACTTGAGATGGTTGACACCGCATACGGAGTCTATATTGAGTCCAAAGGGGACTCGTAGGTCAACTTTCTTTTTTACAGTATAGTAATTTATAATTTATTTCCATTTTATAATGTACCTAATGTTTCATTTGCATGTTCTACCCCTCTAGGCTGCCTATGACACGCATCACAGAGATCATCTAGAGCAGGTATGATCAGCCATATTTCTCAAGAAAACATATCGTGACTGTCATTCACGATATGTATTTTAGGGAGTTTGATATATGATATTTTAATTTGAAATAAAAAAACTAATTTATACTTTTTTTATACTAATCAAACTGACATGTTTTCTAATTTGTAGATGTTATTTTACTGGTTGCCGGAACATCACCAACAGATCAGACAAAATTTTCAGGCATAGGCTTGGGGATATGTTCAATGCAGCACGTAAGAATGGGAAAAGAACCTCACAGGTTGGTGAGGAAGTCTGGGCTGAGTTCGACCAAGCATGAGCCTCTCTCGAATACTAGAGGAATTAGCAGAACCGAACGACGAAGGAAGCCAAAGGCGCTGCACTCCACATTGGAGGTTCAATCTCTTACATAGAACACTACAAGAGGCTGGTAAGAAAATCTCAAATTTCAGAAGCTTAAAAATTCATGTTATTACGTGACTCTAATATTTATTTGATCATGTATACATGACAATAAGCTTGACAAAAAACCATCAACGACAGAGTTATATGTCCTTACATATCGGTGTGGTGGCACACAACAGTGAGTATCCAACAACTCTAGATGTATCAATGTAATTATGTAAGTTTAGCAAAATTATTTTTTTTATTTTTTGCGGGGCTATTATTATGTCATTTAATATTTAAAATGTCAATTAATGTTTGAACTTTACTATGCAGGAGGAGTATGAGTAGCTCCAGTAGAGATTGAGAGAGATTGCTAGCCAGGCCTTACCGTCCGCCGAGAGCAGTGGTAGCCAATCTACCACTGTTTAATTTGATTTTGAGTTTTGGAAGTAGACGACGGGGAAGAAGAAGAGGGAGGGTGTATGGCCATGAAGCAAATGCGATGACATTTGAGGCCGAGCGTTCCCGTGCAGCTGTGAGTGACTCTAACTCGTTACAAGCTCATCATTAGGAGCTTGTCAGGGGGTTATGATAATGAATGAATGCTCAGACAAGTGCGTGAATGCCATTAGATGATTGTGGATAATCTAACAAGCTTGACATAAAGTTTTCATCACCGAAGCAAGCGATATATGAGTAGGGGTGTAAACGAACAAAGCTCGTGTTTGTATTTGGTTTGTTTGAAATTAATTCTGTTTAAAATAGACTCGTGCTTGAAATAATTCGTTAAAGGTGTTGTTCATGTTCGGTTCGATTTGTTCGAAATAAGTTGAAATTATTTGAATTATCAAAATAGTTCAAATTATTTGAATTGTTCGAATTATTCGAATTGTTTAAATAATTCAAATTGTTTGATTTGTTTTAAATGTTTGAATTATTCAAAAATATTAAAATTTGTTTGCATATTTGAATTGCTAAAATATTATAATATTTATATTAATATAACTAATACAAATATATTATTATTATTTTATTTTATATTATAATTTATATGATTTAATTATTTAAAATATGATACATTTTTATAATAAATAGTTATTTTTAATATATCCTAATTTTTTTATATATAACTATTTCAAATTATTTTATATTTCAAACAATAATTTATCATACACGAACGAACACACAATTGTTCGTGTTTGATTCGTTTAATAAATCGAACAAAAAAAATTGTTCGTCTTCGTCTGGTTTGCTTATCGAACAAATCGAACACAAACTCCCTTTCGAACCGAATACGAACTTTTCGCAAACAACGAGTTTTTTTTTACAGCCCTACATATGAGTGTTGTCGAGGAGGATGATGAGGAGGAGCATGCCGATGATGAGGATGAAAATTAGGTTTTTTATTACGAGTTTGATGTTGATCCCCCGAAAGAGGGGCTGAGTATACATTTTTATCATTTATTTGTAATCAAATAGTTTTAAACATTGATTTTGATTAATTTATCTTTAATTTAATTTGATATTATTGTTTAGATAAGTTAAAGTTTTCTTTTATCAATTATGATGATATACAAATGTTCTGTTATGTTGCTTGTGTTTGTTTTTTGCAGGTATAAGGAAATTTAATTGTTTAGATGTATCTTTTTGTTTGTTACTTGTTTGAGTCAGATTAGCATCGGAATATTCTGACACTTAGTACTATAATAATATTCTCGATAAAGGACAACACAAAGTTGACACACTTGTGTTAAACAAGGCCGACACAAATTAGCATCAGCCAAGTTCGACGCAAAAGCTTCGTTAGTTTTATGTCGTCTGTCAGAATTTTGAGACGCAAATTAAAATACTGATGCAAATGCCGACGCAAAATGATTTAGCGAACCTCATTTTAAGGCCATAAAATTTTCGACGCTAATCCAATTAGGGTAAGAAAAGTGCACAATTAGCATATGAGGTTTTGGAGGGAGAGAAGGAGAGAGAGAGAGGGAGGGAGGATTCAAAGCATTCATCGAAGAGAACTAAAGAGGAAAAATGAACATTCTCTTGCCTCCCGTGTGCCTTTTTATACATGAGATCAAATGATTATTAAATTGACATAGTAATACATCAAGGATTGAATTGCTAACTTTCATGTGATTCCTTGATAGACGGTCAATATCGTCAATATAAGGTATTATTGACTAATTTAGATATTGTCGGTATGATAACAATGTCCAATACCTAGACGATAAGACCGAGGCTCTGTTTGACGCAGCTGCATCTTTTCAGGTGCAGCTGCGCTGCCTCAGGAAGCTGCTACGGGGAAGCTAACTGTCTGTTTGGTGCAGTTGTGTGAAAACAGCTACCCTTGTTTTGTAAAATAATTTAAAACAGAACAGTGACAGTGACATTTTTGATATTTCTGAAGCAGAAATTCACTTATAAACAATTCAAAAATTCAGATGCACAATTAACTTAACAGCGAGTACCAAAAATGATAAAAGAAAAGAAAAAAACCACAATTCATGAAAATCATAGCTAAATTAAAACAGAACGACCCTGATTGACGAATGACATGATCTCCGATGACACATCCATTCGAGTTTATAAAAATGTAACAAATACTTCACTTCTAACAATATAGCTTTATGAGAATGAACAAATAAGGGACTCATCAAAGAATTATGCCCCCCATAATTTACATAGATACTATGCAATTCAAAATCTATCGGGTTAATCTTGCAAAAAACAAAGGTTTAAAAAAAAAAGATTTACTAAAACAAACCAAATTCAAACACAAAATAACAAAAAATACAAACAAGAAAAAATCCATTTTCCACATTCACACTATTAAAGAATGAAGAACAATACCCAAAGCTTTCATCTGAATCTTCTTCCCCCAACCCATATTCTTCTTCTTCTTATTCGTCTCCAACCGATGTGTAGAAGATAAGCCAGTGAATCTAGAAGAAGGACCACCACCCTGCAATGGCGTTTCATCTTCCATAGCACACTTTCTCGACTGCCTTCTTTTGTGTTTTACCCCCCTCTCCTCTACATTCGTGTTGAAGCCATGAGAAGCATGAGAATCGCTGAACTTCATGGAAGCGGTAAATGGGAAAGACGATGGGGATTGTCGTACGCTGACGTTGCAGGAGGGCCCCGATCTTATCTCCATGCATGCAGATAGGGGAAAACTATAGCGATCAAGTTGGGGGAGTAGAATCACGGTAGGAAGGGCTGGAGAGGAATTGCGACAGGTAAAAGCTCCTAGTAAAAGCGAACCACGGGAGGGATCTCGCGGCTCACGTTCCGCTGCGCATCAGGGTCGCCGCGATGATAATGTCGCCTCAAACCGGTGAGATTCGCTAGGGGACGCCGTGCCGCGCAAAAAAAACCGCCGCAAACGAGTCCTGAATCTCATTATCGGTGCAACTCCTTTAAATAAGGGATTGACAAATGTTTTGGTTGATCATGACCTGTTTATTATATTGATGTCTCAACAAAGATATGTTTATGTCATCCTCTCAAGAAAGATGACATTAAGTTTATTCAGCAAAAGAACGTGATTTAATAATTTTAGTTGGTGGGCTTAATTTAACCACTTTAATATATCGATTTTGATTCAGTCACTTCAAAAAGTGATCCTAATTCAATTTCTTTGATGGTTGAACTCGATTCTACATGATAAAAATCTATTAAAATTTTCATGTTTTTGTGTTAAACAAAAAAAAAATCTATATTATCATATTTTTAAACTAAACATCAGACTTGAATAGAGTTGCTCGAGCCCCTATTTCTTCGTTGACGAGTTCTTCCGATCAGCTCACCTGCGGTGACCACATTCCACAATCTACCAAGGCCAGTCAACAAACAGCATTTTCACGCTGCTCTCATTCAATCCTCAGCACATAACAGATTTCATAACTATTCCTAAATGGACGGTCAGGATGGTTTTATTCTAAGATGTTTATCGATTCAGCCACGAAAAAAATCGTGCAACTTTAAATCTTATCGGTTGCTTGCGAGAAGGATCTAAGATCATCAATCCAGCAATGGACCATTTTTTTTTACAGCCGGCAACAGACACGTGCCCCCACTAACCCGTCCTACAACCTCTACAATTTCCCCGCCCCCGCCTACCGCTTTTTCTCTGCCCGATCCAGCTTGCTGTCCTACTGGATCGCGTTCCTCTTTACCCGCTTGCTAGGGTTAGGGTTTGGTGCCGGGAATTTTCCGGCGGTCGCNAGAGAGAGAGAGAGAGAGAGAGCTTCTCTTGGCTTCCAAGCACTTATGACGAAGGTAACCCCGATGACCAATACTGCTTATTTTTAGGGACTAATTAGTAATCACAATGGTAGGATTTGCTTGTGTGCTTATCANTACACTTTCTTGGCCGCCTTCTTTTGTGCTTTACCTCCCTTTCCTCTACATTCGTGTTGAAGCCATGAGAAGCCTCAACTAAACTTCATGGAAGCGCTCTGTGCAGAGGGAAATGAGGAAGACGATAGAGATTGTCGTATGCTGACATTGAAGGAGGGCTCCGATCTTATCTCCATGAATGCAGATAGGGGAAGACTATAGCGATCACTAAAGTTGGGGGAGACGAATCACGGCGGGAAGGGCTGGAGAGGAATTGCGACATGTAAAAGCTCGTAGTAAAAACGGACCACGGGAGGGATCCCGCGGCCCCCGTTTCGCTGCGCGTCAGGGTCGCCGCGATAAAAATGTCGCCTCAAACCGACAAGATTCGCTAGGGGACGCCGTGCCGCACAAAAAAACCGTCCCAAACGAGTCCTGAATCTCATTATCGGTGCAACTCCTTTAAATAAGGGATTGACAAATGTTTTGGTTGATCATGACCTCTTTATTATATTGATGCCTCAACAAAGATATGTTTATGTCATCCTGTCAATAAAGATGACAGTAAATTTATTCAGCAGAAGAACGTGAGTTAATCATTTTAGTTGGTGGGCTTAATTTAACCACTTTAATATATCAATTTTGATTCAGTCACTTCAGAAAGTGATCATAATTCAATTTCTTTGATGTTAGAACTCGATTCTACGTGATAAAAATCTATTAAAATTTTCATGCTTTTGTGTTAAACAAAAAAATAATTATTATCTATATCATCATATTTTTAAACTAAACATCAGACTTGAATAGAGTAGTTCGAGCCCGTATTTCTTCGTTGAAGAGTTGTTCCGATCAGCTCACTGGCGGTGACCACATTCCACAATCTACCAAGGCCAGTCAACCAACGGCATTTTCACGCTGCTCTCATTCAATCCTCAGCACATAACAGATTTCATAACTATTCCAAAATGGACGGTCAGGATGCTTTTATTGCAAGATGTTTATCGATTCAGCCACGAAAAAAATCGTGCAATTTTAAATCTTATCGGTTGAGTGCGAGAAGGATCTAAGATCATCAAACCCAGCAATGGACCATTTTTTTTTACAGCCGGCAACAGACACGTGCCCCCACTATCCCGTCCTACGACCTGTACNCTTTTACTGCAAGATGTTTATCGATTCAGCCACCAAAAAAATCGTGCAATTTTAAATCTTATCGGTTGAGTGCGAGTAGGATCTAAGATCATCAAATACAGCAATGGACCATTTTTTTTTACAGCCGGCAACAGACACGTGCCCCCACTATCCCGTCCTACGACCTGTACAATTTCCCCGCCCCCGCCTACCACTATTTTTCTGCCCGATCCAGCTTGCTGTTCTACTGGATCGCGTTCCTCTTTACCCGCTTGCTAGGGTTAGGGTTTGGTGCCGGGAATTTTCCGGCGGTCGCGTCGACGGCGATGGCGTCGGCTGCTTCGACCATGCCGAACTCGTCGGCAGTGGAGGCGGGCTTTGCGGAGCTGGAGAGGCAAAGGGAGCTGATCTCCAGCTGCACTGCTCTCTGGAAGGAGCTCTCCGACCACTACTCTTCTTTTGAGCGAAGCCTAGAGCTCAGGTCCGAATCACTTTGCTCTAAGCGCCGTTCCCTCGACTTCCACACCCAGCGCAAACTTGCCTGCCTCCACCGCCGANATTTGAGCGAAGCCTCGAGCTCAGGTCAGAATCACTTTGCTCTAAGCGCCGTTCCCTCGACTTCCACACCCAGCGCAAACTTGCCTGCCTCCACCGCCGAGAGGAATCCATTGACGGCTCCGTTGACCTGGCCATTGCTCGTGTTGAAGAACTTTGTGCTGCTTCTTTATCCGGCCTTTCCTCTGCTGACGCTGCCGACCTCCCAGCCCGCCTCCGCGCCATGTGCGCCAAGATGGACTCCGACGCTTTCTTTGACCTTATTGTCTCTAGTAGGAAGGAGTCAGATCTCCTACGCAAGGAGTTACCCCTTGCATTTAAGGAGGCCATAGATCCTGCAAAGTTTGTTATGGACGCGATTGCTAGGGTTTTTCCTGTCGATCGTCGGGCTGTGAAGTCTCCGTCGGGAGATTTTGGTTGGGTCTGTGTGTTGCTGCTGGAGGGCTTGGTGTCTGCGTTAGCGGATCCAGAGTTGGGGACTGAGAGGTTACTGGTGACCAGGATTGTGAAAGCGAGAGCTAAGGAGATGGCAGACGCATGGAAGGATGAGATGGAACAACGTGGTGGGGTGGAGAANGCCCCTTGCATTTAAGGAGGCCATAGATCCTGCAAAGTTTGTTATGGACGCAATTGCTAGGGTTTTTCCTGTCNACCCCTTGCATTTAAGGAGGCCATAGATCCTGCAAAGTTTGTTATGGACGCGATTGCTAGGGTTTTTCCTGTCGATCGTCGGGCTGTGAAGTCTCCGTCGGGAGATTTTGGTTGGGTCTGTGTGTTGCTGCTGGAGGGCTTGGTGTCTGGGTTAGCGGATCCAGAGTTGGGGACTGAGAGGTTACTGGTGACCAGGACTGTGAAAGCGAGAGCTAAGGAGATGGCAGACGCATGGAAGGATGAGATGGAACAACGTGGTGGGGTGGAGAATGCGAAGGCTCAAGATGTTCATGCATTCCTGCAGCACTTGGTGACGTTTGGGATTGGAGTTAAGGAGGAGAGGGAGTTTTATAGGAAATTGGTGGTAAGCATTTCCTGGAGAAAGCAAATGCCCAAGCTTGCCATTGCACTGGGTCTGGAGGATAAGATGAGCGGTATGAGAGTATTTTTACCGCTAATTTCTTGCTTTAATTTGAATTTAATTATTTTAAGTCTTCATGGTCTGTTGATGATTGGTGATCTATGCTTTATTTTTCTTACCCCTGTGATTTATATGTAGTAAAACTAGATGGCTGTGGGATTTAAGGGTCAGAAATAGCATGTAGGTAATAATTTAAGGTTAGATTGTCATGTATAATCTCTGATGTAGCCACCTCTGTGGTAGATATAGAATCTTTGCTGAAAGGATCTATTTCCCAGTGGTTTGAGACTGCTATTTCTTTAAGTTCATGGGCCGAGCCACACACTTTGAGATTTATTGCTCACCATTCTTGCAAGAAAATGGTGCTTTGAGTTTTGAAATTGAGCTCCTGTGGTCATGTTGTAGGTTGTAGGTGCTTGGGAACAAGTTCTTTCATGGAAACTTCTGTCACGAAACTTAGTCATATGAATGATTCCTTCCTGATTTTTGCTGCAGATATTTTGACAATGTGTGGGAGTCCTTCAGCTTCGTTGTATACGGTCTATATGTTAGCTTGAGGATTGAAATATTACATCTTCACTAATTATCTGCATGAATGTACATCTTACGAGCAATGCAATGGACTTGACAAAAACACCCTATCAAATTGAATTCTTATGGCTTCTTATTTGTGAGGGCTTTTTTTTCTTGGGCTTTCTCAAGTACTGAATCATATTGAAGTGTATGCCATAAATTTTTTGTTCTGTTGTTTTTATGTATCAAACACTGAAATTGAAACTCATCGTAGAACATGTTCTATATATTCTAAGCCAGTGCTTATTGGAATTCTTGAATCCTAATTGAGGCTTGTAATTGATCACATAAGAAAATTTGCATCTAAGAAGTTTATCACCATAACTGTCTTTCTACTAGATGATTGATAAGCATGCACCTCATTCATGTTTACACTTTCAATGTTTTAACATTAATGTTTCAAAATGGATCTGAAATTTATTCATATTTTCAGGTTCATTTGAAATTAATAAGAAGCACAGTTCTACTTGTTGTTTTTTAGTATTGTTTTGCTTTAGAGTTTTGGCTGACATCGAAGAATTTTATCAGAAATTAATGTTTTTAATGATACTTTACTCAAACTCTTGAGTTGTCAGAAGAGTTTTATTAGATTTTTTCTGCATGTTTGCATTAATTTTCACGTGTATTATAACTTAAGCCCTAATCAGATAATATTTTTTTCCGTTAATTTATGCATTTTTTGTATTATTTTACCACAACCAATGACTAATGCCAACGGGGAATAATCTTAAATCCAGCAGATCAAACAAAACCAAATAAAAGTTCTCAATGCTAATGAAACCAAAATGGAAACCGAGTTTTAAAGTCTCATCAGAGCCCTTGAATTCATTTAACTTTTTTATCCTAGAGTTGATATTCCATGAAAAGCTTTAATTGCTATAATATTTAGCATATGGTTATTATGTTGGACTCAATAAGTTTTCTGCTTTTGAACTATAAGCGGATTCCTTAAAATTTATTGTTAAAGTTAACAATATCCAAAAAAGATATCATACGGAATTTTTAGGTCACCTGATCTGGTTTTAAAGTTAAAAATATCATCTTGATTATTTGAGATTGAATGATGGATGCACTTAAATGATATATGTTACTTTTTGAACTTCATAGTATTGTAAAGGCACATTCGAATGCAATAACTTCTGAATAGTAAGCTGGTAAACCATTGGCATTATTTTAAATGGAAAATTTACATGCATGCCACACAATGCTTATGTATTTACATATTCAACAACCGAAGTTTGATATTTACACTTGTAACACCTTAATGTCATAAACCTCTGCATGAATAGGTGCATTTCACTTTTAAAAAGATAGCGGTGGTGGTTTTTTTGATGTGATGTTAAATATTTCAGTGGTATGCATGTAAGTATGACAGTTTTAGTTGTCAGATATGCCAATAAATAAGATTTTAGTGTTGCGTATTTGAAAGCCCCTTTTTTTATTTGGTTTGTTTTGTGAAACACTCAGTACGGTATTCACATTTTTCTACACTCCTGGCATGATGGCCTTCTTGCAAGGCTGATCGAACTGGTCTTTGCTGGGCAAGGCATTGCTGGATATGTGAGAGCGCACTTTTGTAAGAAAAAAAAACTGCTTTGGTTGTTTAGATGCTTTATCTGAATATCTTTTATGCTTTGATTTGCAGACATAGTAGAAGAGTTAATTCTAAAGGGACAACAGCTAGATGCAATAAATTTTGCTTATGAATCTGGACTTCAGCACAAGTACCCCCCTGTTCCCTTGCTGAAATCCTACCTCAAAGATGCCAAGAAGGGAGCTGCTTTGATGTCAGATGAGAGGAGCAACTCTGGCCAAGCTACAGTATGTTTGCAGATTAGTTATATGAAAATTTACATTTCTAGTGCAGAATTCTTATGTATTTACATATCTCACACTTCAAATTTTATATTTACATAAATAAGAACGTTGATGCTTTAAACAAAATGCGTATTTCACTTTTAAAAAGAGATAGTAGTGCTATTTTTTATGTGATATTAAAGATTTTTGCGCTATGAGTGTAAATATGAAAGTTTATCTATGATATATTTAAATTCATAGGAATTGTGTGCTATGTATGTAAATGGCCTTAATTAGTTTCTATGTTTTCCAATAGCACATCACTGCTATAAAAATTTTACATGAACATTTTTTGTTTTAACTATATCGTAGAACAATACTAACCGCAAGGAACCATCGGCAATTCGAGCTGCCATGAAATGTATTGAGGAGCACAAACTCGAAGCCGATTTTCCCCCCGAGAACCTTCAGAAAAGGCTCGAAAATCTCGAAAAGGCAAAGGTTGAAAAGCGAAAAACATCAGGTGGTCCTGCGAATAAGCGCACACGAGCCAACAATGGCGGCCCAATGCCCCCAGCGAAAGCAGGCCGTCTCACAAACAATGCCTATGTTTCATCATTTCCTGCAGCTGCCCCCACATTTTTGAGATCACCCTCACATACGACATACTCTTCTCCTCCATTTTCTCCATACCCTTATGAAAGGACATCCGGCCATGGTTTCTATGGAGGTCACAGCCCCCCAGCCATGAGAGATGCTTATGTTTACTCAGCTGAAGAGATGGTTCCGGCTCCAATTACTGCATCCTATCCTTCCCCTCCCATCAGCTATCCTACCTTCGCTGGTTATGGCGGTGGAATGGGAGCTTACGGCAATGGCCTCCCCCCGGTGTATCAGCAAGCTTATTATCGGTAGTGTGTGTGAGAGAGAGAGTGAGAGAGCTTCTCTTGACTTCCAAGCACTTATGACGAAGGTAACCCTGATGACCAATACTGCTTATTTTTAGGGACTAATTAGTAATCACAATGGTAGGATTTGCTTGTGTGCTTATCAGTAGTTGAATTTGTTCCTCATGTTTAGACTGAACTTTGCATTATGCTTGCCTTTCTTGCTTGTAAAAATGTCTGCTGGAGTTTTTCCTATGTGTTTTCGTTCTTTGAAGTTTAATTTAGCTGTCTGATGAATGATTATGAACATCCCTGCTAGCACTGCCATTTTTTATTTTGTTCTCTTTTCAATTGTTTTTGTGCTTCTGTTATATTAATGTTGTGGCATTTTCATACATACCACCCAATTCATATTCATTTTTGACAAATTTTACACTTTGTTGTTTATTACTTCACAGCATGTCATTGTTCTTGTCACCTTCTCCCCATTGAGCTACCATTGTGATCTGACAACAAAATGTTATTGAGGTTTAAATATTACCGAATTTAAATTACATTTTTTCTTGGGTAGTGTTTATCATCAGTCCTTTGCTGTAAATGATGAATTTTTGTGGTCAGTTGAATTATACTACTTAATTATTGGAGTATTTACGTACATACCACTCAATTCCTATGCATTTACATCTCTAACACTAAAACTTTTATTCTCAACATTATNATTTACGTACATACCACTCAATTCCTATGCATTTACATCTCTAACACTAAAACTTTTATTCTCAACATTATATATATATACATGCCCTGATTGTTGAACTATAGTGACGAAACCCAAGCAGTTGCAGGCAATTGGCTGCTGTGATGTAGTTGTTGATTTCTCTTCCGAATCTTTCTTGTTTCTTTCCTGCTTTAGATCTGATTGAGCTTCTTTTTATTATTCTTATTTTTATTTTGTTATAGTTAGAACATTGCTGGAATCATGATAAATTCAGAATTAAATCGAAAATTTTATATTAAAATTTGGGTATTTTTTTTGGTTTGGAAATGTTTTTTTCCTTAATTGTTTTTGGGAAATTTACATACAGCACTGTTAATTAATACGAAGATTATTTAAATTTTAGTTGGTTTACATTCAAGTTGCACAATTTTTATGTATTTAAATATTTAATCCATAAAATTTTATATTTACATCTATAACATTATGGTGCTGTAAAAATATCCATGAAAAGTTGTTTGTTTGTTTTTTTTAAATTACTGTTATTTTATATGTTTGTGAATTTCGTCAAAAGCATATCAGATATGGAGAGACAGAGACAGGTGTGAATAATAATGTGTTGTCAATCGTGTCTTATTCATAATAAAATTATCTTATTTGAAGAGGGTGGAGTATAAATGCTAATATATTCTTGTCAGCTAAGGTTGTCGGGACACTTCGGTCGACTAATCCATCTCTATTATTGGTAAAGAACTTTTGTCAGAAAAGCGATCCTAGACTATTAGACAGTGAATTATCTAAATCGTATAGGTTGCTCGGACGTCAAACGAAAGGACTGTAAGATTCTTGGGTGCATTGCTAATTATTGATTCTTAATGGGGAGCCTTCATGCTGCTATAGGATGGTTGATAATTTTGTGGACTTAGATTTTTCCTTGGATTGACTCTATCGAAGGCTATTGTATTGAGTCGATTTCTTTGTAGTGGTTGATTCGGATGTCTCTTTGTCTCATTTCAGTCCGAGTGGTTCCTACTCAGATCACTTGATTTTCCTTTTGTTCTCCTCATGGTTCAGTTTATTTTGGCTTTGCTAGCTTGGCTCAAACAGCTTCACTTGGTCAGACAAGTGGACGTCATGGTCTTCTATCGGTGGGTCGTCCTTTGTAATAATTTTCTCTTCTAGATCATTTGATATTTGTAGGATCAACACTGAAACTTTTTAATTTACATATTTTAGTTCTCTGATCCTTTCACATTGAATTCTTATAAATAAGACATAACTGAACTTTCTCATTCGTTTTTTGTTTTATGACACCTTTTGCTTGAAATAATTGGCTTCCAAGCACGGTAAAGGAGAACACATTAAATCCCTGACAATATCCCCTACAAAGATCTGCGTCATGTTGCTTTTGGGAGGCAGAATGAGCACTGCAATCCAAAAGGTGAAAGGGAGAAAGGATTATCGTTAAGAAAGAACTTGTTGTGTTGGCGAATTGTGTGGGGTTATATGATTTGTTCCTCGACATTAAACAGAGGAATATTAAGGCGATTGATCAAACCATCGATCTATTGGTGCAACCTTCTTTTGTGACACGACCTGCCAATTGAATTGATCACATAAGAAGCTAATGACGCTCTGTCGCCGCACGATGATCATGTCACTTATAACATGTAAGTTGGATCGACTCCTTGGTATGAACGTCGGTCTTATTTGTTAGATTTCAATTTTTTTTTGGTTCCTTTTTCCTTATGATGTCTTGGTGCACGAGACCTAACTTCGATAGTCCAAATGATGGCTCGCCTCTGGGTTAGATCCAGACCATGACGCCAGTCGATGACACCTGACTCTCGAGCGAGAATGTTAGGTTGACCTCCCAAGTAATACGCTTGGTTCTTGCGGGGAAGCAACTGATGGACGTCGGATGTCTCCCGAAACATAAGCTTGCCGCCTAGAAGAGATCAAAAACTCTTTCGCTCGGTCGACTGGGATTTAGCAAGGCAAAGATATGCGTGAACTATTTGCTTATGTGGAGAAAGTAGATAGGATGGAGGAGGCGGTCACTTTTTGCTAGGAACCGTCAGATGTCCGAGAGAAATCACTCATACTCTAGGCTCAATTTGAGGGATCGGGTGAATCGGTTTTGGTTTGGGGGAGAAATTTTTAATGAAAGGCTGTTTCTACTTAAGTATGTCTTGGTTGAAGCGGTGGCTGGCTCCTTTGTAAAATATTTTCTCTCGTGCTAATTTTCAAGCTCTTCCTGTAATCTATAATGTCTCTTTTTAAAATAATTTTTTTTATTATTTCTTGTGTTGATGTAATCTTTTTATAAGTGCAATTTCAAAATTATTGTAGAATTCTATTTTTACCCATGTGCAATGATTTTACCTTTTTCATTTCCCTATATATAAGGGTGATGAGTTTGATGACATGACACTTCTACTATGTCTTTTTCTCCTCTCTTCTCTTCATTCCTCGACTTTCTTTTTTGCGTTTTGCTTGATGGTTCTGAAGTGTTCTTCAAAGGCCCCCGGGCTTGTTGTATCGAATGACCAATAGGAAATGTGACTTCGGGCAAGGTGGATCAGTGGCAAGAAACAAGTATTTTTTATCCAACTATTAAGCTTCACATCCCTATGGAGAATAACCAAGCCACTTCCTTGTATGACAACGACCTCTTTTACAAGAATCAGTTCCACTTCGATCTCTAACTTCTTTTTTGTCAGGAGTTGCGAGCCATCTTCAATCACTACAGAGTTATTCTCTGTGAAATACTACCCAACTCCATGACGGTCGTTATGACTATTGTCTTGTTTTCCTGTAGGTAGAGGATTGCCTGGTCGATAGGGCTTTTCAACTATATGTTTTCATTCATAGTAAGCCCTGATTACTTCATTCAGTTTGCCTCAGTCGACAAGTTCCATTTGCTGAGGCTGGAAAATTAAGTGAAGGATTTGAAGCTTAATTTTTGCATGGGTTCTTCTCCTAGGGGATGGTACATTCAGACCATCATGCTCCGATAAAGTGTAAGATGGTGTCAGATCGTGTGTTGGTGAGGCTTGGGATGCTGAAGGGCGTTAACTTTCAGTGCATTTGTATCTAGACCCGACAAATATCAATTGAGTGTTACAACCGATGCCTTCGATCAAATGACTGAGGAGGATTGGATGGCCTCCGACGCTCGAGAGGTCGAGAGAGAGACATCTGACTCCCGCTCGAGCAACTAAGGTTCATGTGGTCGATGGTGTTGAAATTGCCTGCCCAAGACCGCTAAAGTGGCGGGCCAATGGAAAACCTATGTGGTCCTTGTGGGAGAAATTTGGAAGGTGTATAACTTGTTTATTCTAAGTTTGATTCGTTTATTATTTTAAAGGATTGCTACTGACGAGCTAATTCTCATTGAGAGGAAAATATTTCAGCGCACACTAAGAGTTCTTTGTTAGGAGCAGGTCCCTCGGGCGTGCAACATTAAGAGGTCGTGAGAACGGTGAGCCAGGTTGAGTCAAGCCAGAGTGAAGGGCGGACTTCAATAGAGCGATAAGAAGCAACACCTGCCACCACTCGATTAGCNGAATAGCATGTAGGTAATAAATTAAGGTTAGATTGTCATGTATAATTTCTGATGTAGCCACCTCTGTGGTAGATATAGAATCTTTGTTGAAAGGATCTATTTCCCAGTGGTTGGAGACTGCTATTTCTTTAAGTTCATGGGTCGAGCCACACACTTTGAGATTTATTGCTCACCATTCTTGCTAGAAAATGGTGCTTTGAGGTTTGAAATTGAGCTCATGCGGTCATGTTGTAGGTCGTAGGTGCTTGGGAACAAGTTTCATGGAAACTTCCGTTACGAAACTTAGTCATATGAATGATTTCTTCCTGATTTTTGCTGCAGATATTTTAACATTGTGTGGGAGTCCTTCAGCTTCGTTACATATGTTTTATATGTTAGCTCGAGGATTGAAATATTACATCTCCACTAATTACCTGCATGAATGTACATCTTACGAGCAATGAAATGGACTTGACAAAAACACCCGATCAAATTGAATTCTTATGGCTTCTCATTTGACAGGGCTTTTTTTCCTTGGGCGTTATCAAGTACTGAATCATATTGAAGTGTATGCCATAAATTTTTTGTTCTGTTGTTTTTATGTATCAAACACTGAAATTGAAACTCATCGTGGAACATGTTCTATATATTCTAGGCCAGTGCTTATTAGAATTCTTGAATCCTAATTGAGGCTTGTAATTGATCACATAAGAAAATTTGCATCTAAGAAGTTTATCACCATAACCGTCTTTCTACTAGGTGATTGATAAGCATGCACCGCATTCATGTTTACACTTTCAATGTTTTAACATTAATATTTCAAAATGGATCTGAAAACTATTCATATTTTGAGGTTCATTTGAAATTAATAAGAAGCTCAGTTCTAGTTGTTGTTTTTTAGTATTGTTTTGCTTTAGAGTTTTGGCTGACATCGAAGACTTTTATCTGAAATTAATGTTTTTAATGATACTTTACTCAAACCCTTGAGTAGTTAGAAGAGTTTTATTAGATTTTTTCTGCATGTTTGCATTAATTTTCACGTGTATTATAACTTAAGCCCTAATCAGATAATCTTTTTTTCCTGTAAATTTATGCATTTTTTTGTATTATTTTACCTCAACCAATGACTAATGCCAACGGGGAATAATATTAAATCCAGCAGATCAAACAAAACCAAATAAAAGTTCTCAATGCTAATGAAACCATAATGGAAACCGAGTTTTAAAGTNTAGAAGCATTTCCCAGATCATTGGTGTTTCATCGCTTTGTTGGACTCTGAAAGCAGATCGAAACGAGATCAATAAATCTGAATTATAAAACAAAAGAGAAATTACATACATAGCGCACAATTCTTATGTAAATATGAAAGTTTAGGTGTGAGATCTGTAAATACATAAGACTTGTGTGCTATGTATGCAAATGCCCCTAAGGAAAATATATGTAGGATCAGGCATTCAGATGAATTAATTATTCACACCATGGGATTCAGCTGATAATTGCACAACATAAATTAAAGGTAATTATTAGAATCACATAAAATTCAGTTCAAAATTGGATAATGAAACATCCTAAAAAAAGAGATTACCCAAATCACATAAACAAATGAGCATACTTATTTTACACGCCGCACAAGCCATTCAAATTTCAGAGTTCTATGAAGTGGGTAGAAACTCTAAATATCCGCACAGTTCACTACACACACCTTTGTAGGCTACTGATGATAGCATGACATGAAATAAAAGGAATAATTAGAATAGCATAAAACTCTGTTAAAGATCAAAAATGAAAAAGAAAGAAAAATGGAAAAGAAAAAAAGAAAATCCAAACCACATAAAACAAATGAGCAAGCTTTTTAAAATGCTAATACTAGCCATTCAAACTATAGAAGTTCTATGAAAAATCTCAAACATAATTATTTACCAAACAACACATTTCTACACATTTTGACAAACAAGGTGATACAGAGAGAGAAACCCTGATTCATTTCAGCTTATGAGGAGACCGTTGCAACTTTTCAATCTATAACACAAATGAAAAGAGATTTGAACATCAGATTTCTATTCAAAGATTCAGCTATTTTTCATTAATTTACAAGCTAGGATGTTCATAGTTAACATAATTCTTTATATCTATAGCTTGTCATAGCATTAATCATATTTTGAAAACTGTTATGATTGACAACATAACAGGTGGGTAATAGCTTGCAAAATAAAATCCAGTAATAATGGATACCTACAATTTTCAGAGCCTCATATTTTTGGGTACCGACATGCATCTTCATTGGAGCTATCCTAACCATTTGGGATCACCCTTATAACAGTCCTCCATGGATATTTGATTGCTACATGCAGTCTTAAATTAACACAAATCATTTTGGCCGGAAGAAGTTAAACATACATCTCCAAGCATGCAGAATAGAGACAGAATCATTTTCCATCAACGTGAATAATCACTGAGGCCTGCTTGGTTATCCATAAGTGGGAGGAGGTAGCACATTCCAATTTTTGTCACAAGCAAATATATAGACAAATATGAAAGCAAACACAAACACAGACAAAACATAATGGCTATACATATATAAATATACACAAAACATAAATACATATAATCACACATGCATATAATAAATATTCACTAGCTCCTTCCGTGATGTTCAATCTAGAACAAGACTCATGCCCTTCTTTTATTTAATTAAAAAATTGTGATACATAGTGTTTTCAAAGCGCAAAGCACAATCAAATGTACAAGGGTTTATTTTTATTTCAAAGAGCAAAGCGTTGAATGAGGCAGCATTTTTATTATCTGAAGCTCTTATAACTTATATAAGAATAACAAATTTAATGATAAATCATTAACAAATATAGAGCATAGAATATCTTTTAGAGGACTTTAAACTTGATGTAGAATAGAAAACATATACGTGCACATAACTGATTTGAAGATAAATTTCAAAGGTGAACCTGGAAATTCAATTTTCTAATAATTTCTAAATCCTTAAACTTTGCTTTAATAGAACTTAAAAATTGCAGAAAAAAGTAAAAACCTCTTATAATAAAAGGTAAGTTTTAATCCATAAATAAATTAATAAATTATCAAGCTTCTGTAAAACAAACTAAAGAAATGCATTAGTCATCATTTTCTTTTTTATTAACATAATCACTTTTTCTTTCAAGAAAAAATTATTCATATTCAAATTCTTCTTCTCCTCCACCTTTTGAATCAATTGCATCAACTCTTTCTAGCACAAATAAAGTGGATCTAGGTCGAGAAGAATTAGCTCTCAATGTAAAGGAATTCCCATAATTTTTTGATCTACTAAATATTAAAGACTATCTTCGATGAGCTTCTCCTGAAATATCTTTAATTTGCCTCCAAGTGAGATTTTCATTAATAAACTATTGCTCACCAGCATCCTCCATTTCTCCATCCAAACACTCAAAATTTTTATTGAGAATCTAAATTGAGTAGATCAATTATATCTCTCGTATTGAATATTCTTTTTTAAGTTTGATTTCATTTGATGAAAGCTAATAATTTAAACGCTTCTAATTTTAACCAATTTCTTTTTTTTGTATGAATCTATAAAGAAAAAACACAATGAATGCATAAAACATATAAATTATTCAATATATTTAAAACTTTTAAATTATTTTATTTTTCAAAGGCACTCCAACTTCTATCACACCTAATAGCACTCCAAGCCAATCCTAAAATCAAAATAGTCAATTTTTTTAAAGTTGAGGGCTGACTCCCAACACACCAAAAATTACAATTACAAGACCATGTTAAAGAAAAACTTTAATCAACTACAAATTCAAAATTATGCAAAAAATTTAGTTATCATGTTCATATATAAAGATTCTTTATCTCTATCTTGAATTGCATACTTAGTGGCGCATAAGCCACAAATATGAAAATAAATAAAAAGTTCTTAATCTATAATATTTTTTTTCATTTTGGTCTCCAATTAACCTGCTAATGATTGCATATAAGTCTTCCATCAATTGCCCACCCAGTTTTATATTAGACAAATTTTTCTAAGAAAACTTTGAATGAACATAATATTCAACTTGATGTGGTGATATCAGAGTTGCACCTTCATCTATCATTTTAATACAAAAAATTTGCTCATATTTTCTATCAAATCCTTCAAATGCAACACTAATTGCACATTTCATTCTATTCAGTGCATCAAAAATATAATCTATTATCAGGCACTTATAGTCATCTACAAACCTTAGAAATTCATTAAATCTAGACTTCTTTTAATCTACAAAAAGACAAATATGTCTTAAATTCTCTTTTTGCTTATGTACACTCGAAAGAGCAAAAAAAAATAGTGTACATCAAGTAATCTCTAATCTCGTACCAATTTTACACCACTAATATATTTTCTCATCATAATAAACCATGATTATTTATATAAATAGCTAATTCTAAAACTTTCTTTATACATTTTTTACTGCCTTCATTTTACCAATATACTCTAACATCATATTGATATAATGGTCCGCATAAGGTTTCCAGTATATGTGCGTTCTCATCTCCATAAGCATTTTACCTAGATGCATAGAATATGTATTAGCAATCTATTCATAGTAAGCCCTGATTACTTCATTCAGTTTGCCTCAGTCGACAAGTTCCATTTGCTGAGGCTGGAAAANAGGTCGACTAATCCATCTTGCGGCTTCTATTCTTGGTAAAGAACTTATTTGTCAGAAAAGCGATCCTAGACTATTAGACAAAGAATTATCTAAATTGTATAGGTAGCTTGGAGGTCATACGAAATGACTGTAAGACTCTTGGGTGCATTGCTAATTATTGATTCTTAATGGGGAGCCTCCCAGCTGTTTGTCGGATGGTTGATAATATTCTGGATTTAGATTTTTCCTTGGATTGACTCTATCGAAGAGAGGGTTGGCAATTTTATTGAGTCAGTTTCTCTATAATAGTTGGTTCGGATGCCTCTTTGTCTCGTTTCGGTTCGAATGGTTCCTACTCAGATCACTTGATTCTCCTTTTGTTCTCCTCATGGTTTAGTCTACTTTGGCTTTGCTAGCTTGGCTCAAACAACTTTACTCTATCAAGCAAGTGGGCGTCATGGTCTTCTATCAGTGGGCCGTCCTTTGTCATACTTTTCTCTTTTAGATCATTTAGATATTTGTAGATCAACACTGAAACTTTTTAATTTACATATTTTAGTTTTTTGATTCTTTCGCATTGGATTCATATAAATAAGACATAACTGGACTTTCTCATTCGTAATCTGCTTTATGACCCCTTTTGCTTGAAACAATTGGCTTCCGAGCAATTTATAGGAGAACACATCAAATCCCCGACAATTTCCCCTACAAAGATCTGCGTCATGCTGCTTTTTGGAGGCCGAATGAGCACTGCCGCCCAGAAGGTGAAAGGGAGAAAAAAAACATTGTTGAGAAAGAACTTGTTGTGTTGGCGAATCATGTAGGGTTATCTGATTTGTTCCTCGACACTAAACAGAAGAATATCAAGGCGATTGACCAAACCATCGATCTATTGGCATAAATCTTCTTTTGTGACACAATACCTACCAATTGAATTGATCACATAAGAAGCTACTGGTGCTCTATCACCACACGGTGATCATGTCACTTATAACATGTAAGTTGGATCGACTCCTTGGTATGAAGACTCGGTCTTATTTGTCAGATTTCAATTTTTTTAGGCTCCTTGTTCTTTATGATGTCTTGGTGCATGCGGCCTAACTTCGATAGTCCAGGATGATGGCTCGCCATCTGTAAATCTGGGTTAGAATCAGACCATGACGCCTGACTCTCGAGCGAGAATGTTAGGCTGATCCCCCAAGTAATCCATTTGGGACTTGCGGGGAAGCAACTGATGGACGTCGGATGTCTCCCGGAACATAAGCTCGCCACCTAGAAGAGATCAAAAACTTTTTCGCTCAGTCGGTTGGGACCTAGCAAGACAAAGATATGTGTGAGCTATTTGCTTATTTGGAGAAAGTAGATAGGATGGAGGAGGTGGTCACTTTTTGCTAGGAACTGTCAGACGTCCGAGAGAGATAGGCTCAATTTAAGACAAATTGGGTGAATCAATTTTGGTTTATGGGAGAAATTTTTAATAAAAGGCTGTTTCTACTTGGGTATGTCTTGGTTGAAGCGGTGGCTGGCTTCTTTGTAAAATATTTGCTCTCGAGCTAGTTTTCAAGCACTTCCTATAATCTGTAATGTCTCTTTTCAAAATAATTTTTTTTATCGTTTCTTATGTTGATGTAATCCTTTTATGAGTGCAATTTTAAAATTATTATAGAATTTTATTTTTACCCATGTGCAATGGTTTTACTTTTTTTCATTTCCCTATATATAAGGGTGATGAGTTTGATGACATGACACTTTTACTATGTCTTTTTCTCCTCTCTTTTCTTCATTCCTCGACTTTTTGTTCTGTGCTTTGCTTGATGGCTCTAAAGTATTCTCCAAAGGCCCCCCGGGCCTGTCGTATCGAATGACCAATAGGAGATGTGACTTCGGGCAAGGTGGATCAGTGGCAAGAAACATGCGCTTTTGATCCCACTATTAAGCTTCACATCCCTATGGAGAACAACCGAGCCACTTCCTTGTATGACGACGACCTCTTTTACAAGAATCAGTTCCACTTCGATCTCTGACTTCTTTTCTGTCAGGAGTTGTGAGCCATCTTCAATCACTACAGAGTTATTCTCTGTGAAATGCTACCCAACTCCATGATGGTCGTAATGACTATTGTCTTGTTCTGCTGTAGGTAGAGGATTGACTGGTCGATAGAGCTTTTTAACTATATGTTTTCATTCATAGCAAGTCCTGATGACTTCATTCAGTTTACCTCAGTCGACAAGTTCCATCTGCTGAGGCTGGAAAATTAAGTGAAGGATTTGAAGCTTAATTTTTGCATGGGTTCTTCTCCTAGGGGATGGTACATTCAGACCATCATGCTCGGTAAAGTCTAAGATGGTGTTAGATCGAGTGTTGGTGGAGGCTTGGGACGTTGAAGAGCGTCAACTTTCAGTGCATCTGTATCTAGACCCGACAAAAACCAATTGAGTGTTACAACCAATGCCTTCAATCAAATGACTGAGGAGGATTGGATGGCCTCCGACGCTCGAGAGGTCGAGAGAGAGACATCTGACTTCCGCTTGAGCAACTAAGGTCCATGTGGTGGATGGTGCTGAAATCGCCTGCCCAAGATTGCTGAAGTGGAGGGCCGATGGAAAACCTAGGTAGTCCTTCTAAGTTTGATTCGTTTATTATTTTAAAGGATTGCTACTGACGAGCCAATTCTCATTGAGAGGAAAATATTTACAGCACACACTANGTAGGAGAAATTTAAAAGGTGTATAACTTGTTTTTTCTAAGTTTGATTTGTTTATTATTTTAAAGGATTGCTACTGACGAGCCAATTCTCATTGAGAGGAAAATATTTACAGCACACACTAAGAGTTCTCTGTCGGGAGCAGGTCCCTCTGGCGTGCAACATTAAGTGGTCGAGAGGACGGTGAGCCTGGTTCAGTCAAACCAGAGCGAGGGGGAGGCTTCAATAGAGCGATAAGAAGCAGCACTTGCCGCCACTCGATTAGCCGCACCTTTCTTCATTGACCTTCCTACTAGGGAAGAAACAAGCCACCTTTCTTCGGTCAGCCCGAGTAGACCCGAGTCTGAGTCTTAGACCTCTAGCTAAGAGGAAGTGCGTCGTAAGGGGAAGGTACTCGTGATTGATTTGAGCAACTTGCCTTCTCCTCCATCTTGAAAGAAGCATAAGAGCTNGGGCGTGCAACATTAAGTGGCCGAGAGGATGGTGAGCCTGGTTCAGTCAAGCCAGAGCGAGGGGGAGGCTTCAATAGAGCGATAAGAAGCAACACTTGCCGCCACTCAATTAGCCGCACCTTTCTTCATTGACCTTCCTACTAGGGAAGAAACAAGCCAACTTTCTTCGGTCAGCCCGAGTGGACCCGAGTCCGAGTCTTAGACCTCTAGCTAAGAGGAAGTGCGTTGTAAGGGGAAGGTACTCGTGATTGATTTGAGCAACTTGCCTTCTCCTCCATCTTGAAAGAAGCATAAGAGCTTCGCGCTTGGGTGGGTTCCGGTGCAAGATGAGGGGGCAAAAGCAAGCACAAACTTTGATGATTGGTTCGCTATAATTGATGTTAAGAAAGATTGGTATTGTAACTCCCATGTTGGCCTTTTACCCTTCGACTCTTGTTGATGCCATTTGATCTCTCACTTACGAAAATGTCCTTCTGGAATACAACCTCTCAGGCATGTNAGTGCAAGATGAGGGGGCAAAAGCAAGCACAAACTTTGATGATTGGTTCACTATAATTGATGTTAAGAAAGATTGGTATTGTAACTCCCATGTTGGCCTTTTACCCTCCGACTCTTGTTGATGCCATTTGATCTCTCACTTACGAAAATGTCCTTCTGGAATACAACCTCTCAGGCATGTGGCGAGCGACCAATAAATATCAACTGATGGCTTATGAGGCTTCTCATCTTTTGTCAACGCTTCTTCTGACAACAATCGTGGAGAGGGCGAAGGCAGTGGTGGCAGAGTTACAGAGACAATTTGAGTTGCTCTTGATCACACTAGAGGAGAATAAAGTGATAAAGGACCAAATAGTAACAATGAAGACGTTTGATGATTTTTTTTTTTCAATATCTTCTCTCACCCCTTTCAGGTGGTTTTTATTACCACAAAGCTCGAGAAGGTGGTTTCCTTCGACGTGGTCGCATGGTGAAGACACTGTTGGTCTCCCCCAAATGGATCGACATTGAGAAGTTTGTCGCTTTGTTGTCAGTCTTGAAGGAGAGAGAGGAAGAAGANCAATATCTTCTCTCACCCCTTTCAGGTGGTTTTTATTACCACAAAGCTCGAGAAGGTGGTTTCCTTCGACATGGTCGCATGGTGAAGGCACAATTGGCCTCCCCCAAATGGATCGACATTGAGAAGTTTGTCGCTTTGTTGTCAGTCTTGAAGGAGAGAGAGGAAGAAGAGAGTGACGAGGACAATGGATGGTCGTCTAATGTATGACTCACCCTTAGTTTTTCCTGTACTCAGAAAAATTTTATTTTCTTATTTTTAGTTTGTAAAAAAATGTTAGAATGTCTTAAATTTTCAATAATGGGGGGTGGTTGATTGTGTCCTCAACTTCAGAGGGCAAGAGGGCGAACATGGAGTTTTTAGTATCGGTCGACTCGATCACTGTAGATAGTTTGTCGGTGGGCACCAATTATTTGCGATCATTAGCAAAAATGTCTCTTATCCACCAAGCAACCCTCACGAAAGTAGCAAATTTGCTTTCTGAGTTGGTCTCCACTCGTGGGCAGTTTGTGGGAAATAAAGATGAACTCTCTTCCACTCCAAAAGATTGAAATCTGGTGGCGCATTGGCACAACCTAAAGGTGATGTGTCAGTGATGCAAGATCAGATTGCANCGACGAGGACAATGGATGGTCGTCTAATGTATGACTCACCCTTAGTTTTTTCCTGCACTCAGAAAAATTTTATTTTCTTATTTTTAGTTTGTAAAAAAATGTTAGAATGTCTTAAATTTTCTATAATGGGGGGTGGTTGATTGTGTCCTCAGCTTCAGAGGGCAAGAGGGTGGACATGGAGTTTTTAGTATCGGTCGACTCGATCACTGTAGATAGTTTGTCGGCGGGCACCAATTATTTGCGATCGTTAGCAAAAATGTCTCTTATCCACCAAGCAACCCTCACGAAAGTGTAGTAAATTTGCTTTCTGAGTTGGTCTCCACTCGTGGGCAGTTTGTGGGAAATAAAGATGAACTCTCTTCCACTCCAAAAAGATTGAAATCTGGTGGCGCATTGGCACAACCTAAAGGTGATGTGTCAGTGATGCAAGATCAGATTGCAAACTTGGAGGGAGATGTTGTGGGGTTGAAGGGCCAAATTGTTGCTTTGGAAGTGAAAATGGAGACGAGCTCGGAATACACATAGACCTAGATGAAGTGAAGGCTGGTCTAGTCTAACGATTAATGCATTTTGGCGATGAGTTATTCGTTTCTATCAGAAGATTTTTCTTGGATAGGCTTTTCTGATTCGACTGCATTTTTCTAGATGATATTAGAAAAAATCGAATCGATCTTTTTTATGATAGTTTGTAATTATATGCATTTTTTTACGTTTTATGACTTTTTTTGTTAAACACGACTCTATTTGATGAAAAAATGATAAGTGTTTATCTTAATTTGTTTGTCATATATTCAGTTTACTCTTTTATTTTCGAAGTACCCGTGTTGAGCAATTATTATAGTGAGTCGAATTCACTTGATTGTGGNGGACCCGAGTCTGAGTCTTAGACCCCTAGCTAAGAGGAAGTCTGTCGTAAGGGGAAGGTACGCGTGACTGATCTGAGCAACTTGCTTTCTTCTCCATCTTGAAAGAAGCATAAGAGCTTCGCGTTTGAGTGGGTTCCAGTGCAAGATGAGGGGGCAAAAGTAAGCACAAACTATGATGATTGGTTTGCTATAATTGATGTTAAGAAAGATTGGTATTGAACTCCCATGGTGGTCTTTACCCTCTCACTCATATAATTTCTCACCTACGAAAATGTCCTTCTGGAATACAAGGCGAGCGACAAATAAGTATCAATTGATGGCCTATGAGGCTTCTCATCTTCTGTCAACGCTTCTTATTCGAGAGCACCAAGAATGATTGGAGATCGAGCAAAAGCTGACAACAATCGTGGAGAGGGCAAAGGCAGAGGTGGCAGAGTTACAGAGACAATGTTAGTTGCTCTTGGTCACACTAGAGGAGAATAAAGTGATAAAGGACCAAATGGTAACAATGAAGACGTTCGATGATTTTTTTTTCAAGATCTTCTCTCACCCCTTTCAGGTGGCTTTTATTACCACAAAGCTCGAGAAGGTGATTTCCTTCGACGTGGCCACATGGTGAAGAAACAATTGGCCTCCCCCAGATGGATTGATATTGAGAAGTTTGTCGCTTTGTTGTCAGTCTTGAAGGAGAGGGAGGAAGAAGAGAGCGGTGAGGACAATGGATGGTCGTCAAATGTATGTCTCACCCTTAGCTTTTTCTTGTACTTAGAAAAGTTTTATTTTCTTATTTTTAGTTTGTAAAAAAATGTTAGAAAGTCTTAAATTTTCAATAATGGGGGGTGGTTGATGGTGTCCTCAGCTTCGGAGCGCAAAAGGGCGGACATGGAGATTTCAGTATTGGTCGACCCGATCACTGTAGATAGTTTGTCAGTGGGCACCAATTGTTTGTGGTCGTTAGCAAAAATGTCTCTTATCCACCAAGCAACCCTCACGGAAGTGTAACAAATTTGCTTTCTGAGTTGGTCACCACTCGTGGGCAGTTTGTGGGAAATAAAGATGAACTCTCTTCCAAGCCAAAAGATTGAAATCTGGTGGCACATTGGCACAAGCTAAAGGTGATGTGTCGGTGATGCAAGATCATATTGCAGACTTGGAGGGAGATGTTGCGGAGTTGAAGAACCAAATTGTTGCTTTGGAAGTGAAAATGGAGACTGGCTTGAAATACGCAGAGACCAAGATGAAGTGAAGGCTGGTCTAGTCCAACGATTAATGGATTTTGGCGATGAGTTATTCATTTCTGTCAAGGGGATTTTCTTGGACAGGCTTTTCTGATTCGATTGCATTTTTCTGGATGATATTAGAAAAAAATCGAATTGATCTTTTTTATGATGGTTTGGAATTATATGCATTTTTTACGTTTTATGACTATTTTTTGTTAAACCTGACTTTGTTTGATGAAAAAATGATAAGTGTTTATCTTAATTTGTTTGTCATATATCCAGTTTACTTTTTTTTTTCAAAGTACCCGTGTTGAACAACTGTGGGGAATGCCCATTACGAAATAAGTTGAGTCGGTCAACTCATTGAGTCATTTTGTGAGGCCAAAAGACTAATTAATGAAAAATGTAGTTGAATCTGAACTAGTGTGACTATATAGAGCTTTAAGACTCGTCTGATGTGCTACCACCCAATTCTAATCTTATTCCTCTTTTATCTTGATCGCTCGATCAGGGTATCGCCTTAAACTAGCCACACGTTATGCCAGACGTAATCGTGCTCATTATGGATCTTGTTGCTAATGAGTATGAAATCTTTGATAGAGGTTGACCTAGTTCTAGCTATGAGACATGAGTTTTTATAATGCATGGGCCTTGTAGCTCGGATATTCGGGCAAATAAGACTGAATCTTGGCTAGATTTTGCCAATTGGTTGATCTAGTGTAGCTATCAACCCTCAGTTTCTAGATGGACTACTGTTGACAGAACGAGCATAGACTTACACAAGGGTAAATCAGTGTAAATTGATAGATGGGTCATTCATTCACAAGGGCTTCCTTCATGATGATAGCGATGTTCTATTCTATTGTCGATTTTGGGTCCTAATGAGGAATCATGAGGGGTGTTCGTGGGACGACTATTAATGGTAAGGAATTAGATTCTTTCATTGGGTCGGATCTATCGAGAAAGTCGATGCCTTATTAGCTTAAACAGTTATATGTCTTGCTCTTGTTCGATCGATTCGAACTCAAATCATTCATTTTGTATTTCTTTTGGCTCGGTTAGCCTTCATCCTAGGATTTGATTGGTGCATCCAATTGGATAAGTGAGTCTCTTGGTCTCCAGTTAGTGGGCACTCATTTGTTGCACTTTCTTCTAGACCATTTGATCACCTCAAGGTCTGTGCCTACACATTTTTGACATACATTAATTTAAAAAAATTACATGAAATTCATGTAGATTTGAAATTTTAGGTGTAACATGTCAGTAGTTAAAAGAAAAAACTGGTGTAATGGCCACCTTTGGGAAACGACTTTTGACATCGTTTTAAAGTTAAATTAAAACAATCTATGTAATTATTATCGTTTTCATCTGGGGAAAAAAAATCTATTTTATCAATGAAAGGTGATCTCATACTTATTTAAACTTATTTCAATAAAACCTTGTAATATTTTTGGCATGATAATATAGGGTTAAGTGTGATATTATAAATGTGAAAATTCTTCATTTAATGATATAAATTATTACGACATGTCCTTTTTTCATACACACGAAGGCGGAAATACACACTCCATAAATATGCCAAGTCTTGAACCTACACATAGAGCTCCAAAAATATATTTTCAATTATAAAATAGTTAGAAAAATAGTTTTAAGACATACCGAAGTGGGATTGTTTAATTAAATACACCTCAAACTTTCGATTTACATATATAGCACTTAAATCTCTAATCATGCCTTGATGCAATGTATTGTTCTCCCATTCACTGAAAATTATTGAGTCAAGGTATGCTCAAGTTCTTTGGAATAATAAAAATAGTAAAAAATAATTTAATTAATGTTTTTTCTAATGCGCTTTCTAATGGTGGCTTATTTAAATTTCATTTGAATCCCACATTTACATAATTTTTCATGACATGATTTCATAAATGAGAAATTTTTCATTATATAATATAAAAAATTATGACATATTTGCAAAATTTCTATAAGAACAGTACATTTGTGTTTAATCTTTCCTTTATGCACAACTACTTGGACAATGTTGTTCCAAAAATTTTTAAAGAAATTGAGCATTATTGACTAATGGGAGTATGCTTAATTATTCTAGCAAAACAAAATCTTACAAGGAATTCAAGAAAATAAATTCCTTCAAAAAATTAAAAAAGTAAGCCTCCTCCCCTCCGAATACCATTGAAAAACAAGAAAATTGGAGGGATTAAAAGTCATAAATGCAATCTTATTGGATATTATAATCACAATCAAAGAAATTACTCTAATGCAAAATTATTCTATTACAAAAATTGACTTGAATAATCCTTCTTGTTATAAATACGATCATATAAATTGCTACAAAATATACACTTAGTATATTATGAAATAAGCTTATCGTAGAGCTTCAACTCAAAAGGCTGAAACCACAATCTCTAATTTAAAAATTGAAATAAATAATTTAACATAGGAATTAAAGCAATAAAAATTTATCAGGTTATTTAGAATAAACACTAAAAAAGAAATTTTCTCATACACCACAGCGAAAAATGACATTATCTTATACAACTCATTATTAATAAAGAATATATCATACATAATTTTACTATTTTAGTTGATATATCCAAAGAATAATATTTTAAAGTATTTTGAAAAAATAACTCAAAAACTCACATCAACAATCAAGATAGAACACAAATAAAATATAAATTAACTTAAACAGCTACAGGTAAACTGTAAAGTGCCAAAATAATCCTCGACTATTTATATGGGCCGTCTTAATTCCAGGTGCAAAAAGAGAACATAATAGATGAAGTGCGTCTCAAAATACAACAATAAAAGCATTTGGCATAGCATGTAAAGCGCATGGGGAATGAAGTCAAAATCCCCAATATGGTAATTAGCAGCTAAAAAATTCAATCCCTATTATTGACAGTTGAAATGATTTACTCACTGATTCAGTAAAAGTCATTGGATTTCAACAAGAACAAGCATTCAAAGTCTCAAATTTGGCTACGCAGATATAAAACTGTACGAAAATCATAAAATTATATAGTCCGAGCAAACAAATATTTCAAAAAGAAGCATTTCTTCACTTCCCCAATGAATGTATCAAAAAGCCATTTCAAGTTTCAACCTAAGCACCTGAAGTAAATATAATTCAAAGCATACTACAAATCAACAATTAATCTTAAAAACCCACAAAATTAGATGACCATCATCAATATTTTGTACAAACCCAACTTCCAAATTTCAAATATAATCTCGGTTTTCAAGCACATTTTTGAATCTCATCACTGAATCTTAGTTTTCTGAATCCTAACATAAGGGAACAATCCAAACAGATGGGCGATGCGGGGATTCCATCCAAGTTGTTGGGCGCGACAAAACATAAGAAAAGTGTTCGCTAAATAAGAATTAAATCCCATGAACACATGCCACCAAGCATGGCCCTGAGGGTTTATATACCAGCTAGAAANAGATGGAAAAGAAAAAAAAGAAAATCCAAACCACATAAAACAAATGAGCATACCTTTTAAAATGCTAGTACTAGCCATTCAAACTATAGAAGTTCTAGGAAAAATCTCAAACATGTTTATTTACCAAACAATACATTTCTNTTTTGAAAAAAAATACTCAAAAACTAACCTCAACAATCAATATAGCACGCAAATAAAATATAACTTAACTTGAACAGCTATAGGTAAACTGTAAAGTGCCAAAATAATTCTCGATTATTTATATGAGGCCGTCTTAATCCCAGAGTTCATAAAGTTCAAAAAGAGAGAACATAATAGTTGAAGTGCGTCTCAAAATACAACGATAAAAAGCATTTGACATAGCTTGTAAAGCGCACGGGGAATGAAGTCAAAGTCCCCGATATTGTAATTAGCAGCTAAAAAATTTGAAATGATTTACTCGTTGATTTAGCAGATATAACACGAAAACTGTACGAAAATCATAAGAGTATGCTCCGAACAAACAAATATTTCAAAAAAGAAGCATTTCTTCACTTCCCTAATGAATGTATCAAAAAGTCATTTCAAGTTTCAACCTAAGTACCTGAAGAAAATATAATTCAAAGCATACTACAAAACAACAATTAATCTTAGAAACCCACAAAATTAGATGACCATCATCAATATTTTGTACAAACCCAACTTCCAAANCTCTTTTGGCTTGGTTAGCCTTCATTCTAGGATTTGATTGGTGCATCCAATTGGATAAGTTAGTTTCTTGGTCTCCAGTTAGTGGGTGCTCCTTTGTTGTACTTCATCCTGGACCATTGGATCACCTCAGAATTCATGCCTGCACATTTTTGACATACATTAATATAGAAAAATTACATGTAATTCATGTAAAGTTGAAATTTTAGGTGTAACATGTAAGTAGTTAAAAGAAAAAAAATTGGTTTTATGGCCACCTTTGGGGGACGACTTTTGACATCGTTTTAAAGTTAAATTAGAAAGAACCGTTTTATTTAAGACCAGGTTTTTTTTTTTATATAAAATAGTGTTTTAATTAATGTCTATTTAATCAATTTTAAAATTTAAGTCGCGCATTAAATTGGTATAATTTCTGTAATCTATTTAAGTATTATCATTTTCATCCGGGGGAAAAAAAATCTATTTTATCAATGAAAGGTGATCTCATACTTAAACTTATTTCAATAAAACCTTATAATTTTTTTGGCATGATAATATAGGGTTGTGTAATATTATAAATGTGAAAATTCTTTATTTAATGATATAAAACATTAAGACATATCTTTTTTTCATACACACAAAGGCACCAATACACGCATCATAAATATGCAAAGCCTTGAGCCTACACATATAGTTCCAAAAGTATATTTTGAATTATAAAATAGTTAGAAAAATAATAGCTTTAAGACATACATAAGTGGGATTGTTTAATTAAAGGTAGGTAGAATATGTAGCCTAGTAGAGATAAAAATAGAGTTAATAATAGTTAGTGCATTTTTTAATTGGCTATTTTAACAATTTAAACTTTATTATTTACATATTCACAACTCAAAACTTTCGATTTACATATATAGCACTTAAATCTCTGATCATGCCTAGACGCAATGTATTGTCCTCTCATTCACTGAAAATTATTGAGTTAAGACATGCTTAATTTCCTGAGAATAATAAGAATAGTAAAAAAATAATTTAATTTGATGCACTTTCTAATGATGGCTAATTTAAATTTCATTTGAATCCCACATTTACATAATTTTCATGACATGATAAACATGACACTAAGCATGATATTGTAAATGAGAAATTTTTAATTATATAATATAAAATATTATGGTACATTTGCAAAATTTATAAAAGAAAAATACATTTGTGCTTGATATTTTCTTTATGAACTACTTTGACAATGTTGTTTCAAAAATCTTTTAAGGAAATTGAACATTAGTGAATATTGTGAGTTTGATCAACTATTCTAACGAAATTTCTCATAAACCACAGCGAAAAATGACATTCTGAATAGCTTATACAACTCATTATTAATAAAGAATATATCATACATAATTTTACCATTTTAGTTGATATATCCAAAGAATAATATTTTAAGTAATTTGAAAAAAAATACTCAAAAACTAACCTCAACAATCAATATAGCACGCAAATAAAATATAAATTAACTTAAACAGCTATAGGTAAACTTAAACAGCTATAGACTATTTATATGAGGCCGTCTTAATCCCAGAGTTCATAAAGTTCAAAAAGAGAGAACATAATAGTTGAAGTGCGTCTCAAAATACAACGATAAAAAGCATTTGACATAGCTTGTAAAGCGCACGGGGAATGAAGTCAAAGTCCCCAATATTGTAATTAGCAGCTAAAAAATTCAATCCCTAATAATGACAGCTGAAATGATTTACTCGTTGATTTAGCAGATATAACACGAAAACTGTACGAAAATCATAAGAGTATGCTCCGAACAAACAAATATTTCAAAAAAGAAGCATTTCTTCACTTCCCTAATGAATGTATCAAAAAGTCATTTCAAGTTTCAACCCAAGTACCCGAAGAAAATATAATTCAAAGCATACTACAAAACAACAATTAAGCTTAGAAACCCACAAAATTAGATGACCATCATCAATATTTTGTACAAACCCAACTTCCAAATTTCAAATATAATCTCGGTTTTCAAGCACATTTTTGAATCTCATCACTGAATCTTAGTTTTCTGAATCCTAACATAAGGGAACAATCCAAACAGATGGGCGATACGGGGATTCCATCCGAGTTGTTGGGCGCGACAAAACATTAGAAAAGTGTTCACTAAATAAGAATTAAATCCCATGAACACATGCCACCAAGCATGGCCCTGAGGGTTTATATACCAGATAGAAAGCTTCTTACAGAAAAAGTGATCTACCAACCAAGATAGGCATCCCAGAAGAAGTGTTGCTACATAGAACTTGGCAATCCTCTTAGCTCCAGAATCTTTAGTATGTATGTAGTATTTGTACATCCTTGGAACACAGAGAAGACAGAGGAGAATGTATTGTACCTTGAATAAGACATCGACGCGCAATACTAAATGGGTAGCTGCAAAACCAGCAGCATACAGACATAAGAAAGTTGGCATTGTGCTTCTGTAATGCCAGTCAGGTGAGTAGAGGACATAGAGGTAGAGAAGCATTTCCCAGAGCATTGGTGTTTCATCGCTTTGTTGGACTCTGAAAGCAGATCGGAACGAGATCAATAAATCTGAATTATAAAACAAAAGAGAAATTACATACATAGCGCACAATTCTTATGTAAATATGAAAGTTTAGGTGTGAGATCTGTAAATACATAAGACTTGTGTGCTATGTATGCAAATGCCCCTAAGAAAAATAAATGTAGGATCAGACATTCAGATGAATTAATCACCATGGGATTCAGCTGAGAATTGCACAACATAAATTAAAGGAAATTATTAGAATCGCATAAAATTCAGTTCAAAATTGGATAATGAAACATCCTAAAAAAAGAGATTATCCAAATCACATAAGCAAATGAGCATACTTATTTTACACGCCGCACTAGCCATTCAAACTTCAGAGTTCTATGAAGTGGGTAGAAACTCTAGATATCCGCACAGTTCACTACACACACCTTTGTAGGCTACTGATGATAGCATGACATGAAATAAAAGGAATAATTAGAATAGAATAAAAACTCCGTTAAAGATCAAATAATGAAAAAGAAAAAAAAAGATGGAAAAGAAAAAAAGAAAATCCAAACCACATAAAACAAATGAGCATACCTTTTAAAATGCTAATACTAGCCATTCAAACTATAGAAGTTCTAGGAAAAATCTCAAACATGTTTATTTACCAAACAACACATTTCTACACATTTTGACAAACAAGGTGATACAGAGAGAGAGACCCTGATTCATTTCAGCTTATGAGGAGACCGTTGCAACTTTTCAATCTATAACAGAAATGAAAAGAGATTTGAACATCAGATTTCTATTCAAAGATTCAGCTATTTTTCATTAATTTACAAGCTTGGATGTTCATAGTCAACATAATTCTTTATATCTATAGCTTGTCCTACATTTAATCATATTTTGAAAACTGTTATGTTTGACAACAGAACAGGTGGGAAATAGCTTGCAAAATAAAATCCAGTAATAGTGGATATCTACAATTTTTAGAGCCTCAGATTTTTGGGTACCAACATGCATCTTCATTGGAGCTATCCTAACCATTTGGAATCAGCCTTATAACAGTTCTCCATTGATATTTGATTGCTACATGCAGTCTTAAATTAACACAAATCATTTTGGCCGGAAGAAGTTAAACATACATCTCCAAGCATGCAGAATAGAGACAATATCATTTTCCATCAACGTGAACAATCACTGAGGCCTGCTTGGTTATCAATAAGTGGGAAGAGTAAGCACTTTCCAATTTTTTTCACAAGCAAATATATATACAAGTATGAAAGCAAACACAAAAACAGACAAAACATAATGCCTCTACATATATAAATGTAAACAAAACATATATACATATAATCACACATGCATACACTAAATATTCACTAGTTCCTTCCATGATGTTCAATCTAAAACTAGAGTCATGCCCTTCTTCTATTTGATTAAAAATTAGTGATACATAGTTTTTTCAAATCACAAAGCACAATCCAATGTACAAGGGTTTATTTTTATTTCAAAGAGCAAAGCGTTGAATGAGGCAGCATTTTTATTATCTGAAGCTCTTATAACTTAAATAAGAATAATTGTTCAATCTAGAACTAGAGTCATGCCCTTCTTCTATTTGATTAAAAATTAGTGATACATAGTTTTTTCAAATCACAAAGCACAATCCAATGTACAAGGGTTTATTTTTATTTCAAAGAGCAAAGCGTTGAATGAGGCAGCATTTTTATTATCTGAAGCTCTTATAACTTAAATAAGAATAATAAATAAACTGATAAATCATTAACAATTATAGAACAAAGAATATCTTTTAGATGACTTTAAACTTGATGTAGAATAGAAAACATATATGATGCACATAACTGATTTGAAGATAAATTTCAAAGGTGAACCTGTAAATTCAATTTTCTAATAATTTCTAAATCCTAAAAATTTGCTTTAATAAAACTTAAAAATTGCAGAAAAACGTAAAATCCTCTTATAATAAAAGCTAAGTTCTAATCCATAAATAAATTAATAAATTGTCAAGCTTCAGTAAAACAAACTAAAGAAATGCATTAGTCATCATTTTATTTTTTATTAACATAATCACTTTTTCTTTTAAGAAAAAATTATTCATATTCAAATTCTTCTCCTCCACCTTTTGAATCAATTACATCATCTCATTCTAGCACAAATAAAGTGGATCTAGGAAGAATTAGCTCTCAATGTGAAGGAATCCCCATGATTTTTTGATCTACTAAATATTAAAGATTATCTTCGATGAGCTTCTCCTGAAATATCTTTAATTTGCCTCCAAGTGAGATCTTCATTAATAAACTATAGCTCACCGGCATCCTCCACTTCTNCCGAAATATCTTTAATTTGCCTCCAAGTGAGATCTTCATTAATAAACTATAGCTCACCGGCATCCTCCACTTCTCCATCCAAACACTCGAAATTTTTATTGAGAATCTAAATTGAGTAGATCAATTATATCTCTCATATTGAATATTCTTTTTAAAGTTTGATTGCATTTGATGAAAGCTAATAATTTAAACGCCTCTAATTTTGACCAATTTCTTATTTTTTGTATGAATCTTTAGAAAAAACATAATGAATGCATAAAACATATAAATCATTTAATATATTTAAAATTTTTAAATTATTTGCTTTTCAAAGGCACTCTAACGTCTATCACACCTAATAGCACTCCAAGCCTATCCTAAANAAATTTAAACGCTTCTAATTTTGACCAATTTCTTATTTTTTGTATGAATCTTTAAAAAAAACATAATGAATGCATAAAACATATAAATCATTTAATATATTTAAAAATTTTAAATTATTTGCTTTTCAAAGGCACTCTAACGTCTATCACACCTAATAGCACTCCAAGCCTATCCTAAAATCAAAATAGTCAATTTTTTTAAAGTTGGGGGCTGACTCCCAGCACACCACAAAATTACAATCACAACACCATGTTAAAGAAAAGCTTTAATCAACTAAAAATTCAAAATTATGCAAAAACTTTAGTTAACATGTTCATATATAAAGATTCCTTATCTCTATCTTGAATTGCATAATTAGTGGCGCATAAGCCACAAATATGATACAAATAAAAAGTTCTTAATCTATAATATTTTTTTCATTTTGGTCTCCAATTAACCTGCTAATGATTGCATATAAGTCTTCCATCAATTGCCCACCCAATTTTATATTAGACAAATTCTTCTAAGAAAACTTTGAATGAACATAATATTCACTTGATGTAGTGTATCAGAGTTGACACCTTCATCTATCATTTTAATACAAAAAAAATGCTCATATTTTCTTTCAAATCCTCAAATGCAACACTAATTGCACCTTTCATTCTATTCAGTGCATCAAAAAAATAATCTATTATCAGGCACTTATCGTCTACAAACCTTAGAAATTCATTACAAAAACACAAATGTCTTAAATTCTCCTTTTGCTTCTGTACACTCGCAAGAGCAAAAAAAAAATTTGTACAAGTAATCTCGAATCTCGCACCAATTTTACACCACTAATATATTTTCTCATCATAATAAACCATGATTATTTATATAAATAGCTAATTCTAAAACTTTCTTTATACATTTTTTTACAACCTTGATTTTACCAATATACTCTTAACATCATATCGATATAATGGTCCGCATAAGGTTTCCAGTATATGTGCGTTCTCATCTTCATAAGCATTTTACCTAGATGCATAGAATATGTATTAGCAATCTACAAGAACATAGCTTGAGTCACTGTATGTGAACACTTGAAACACATTTTCTTCAATCTTCTTAGCTTGTGCATCTAACAGTTCAAAGAACTTTGATGCAAAATTTGAATATTTAAAAAACACATTTTGAATATTCAAATGAATCTACTGACTCAAAAAATACAGTGCCAAATGGTGAATTAACCAAAATGTTAGTTATAGAACATTCTCTACGATCAATTCACCCATTAGACATAAGAGCGAATTCCTTCTCTCACAAAAATTTCTTGTGGTCTTCCACATTCTTCATAGTTGCTTGCAATTATTTTTCAAGCAGAGGGAGCTTAATTCATGATAGACATTGGTCGAGGCTCATACTCAACAATTGTCTCCACCATATGATCAAAACTCATCAACTTCACTGCATTTGAATAGATTCCTGTTTGATAGAATCATATGACTATATTACATAGTTATATCTCTAATTCACTTGTCTATATTTTCTCTAATTCCCATTTTTCTTATATCTTTCTTTTTTGCAATCCCTTTTTAAGGTTCTTTAATCAATAAAAAATACAACAAATTTCTCTTTCTCTTTGTAGCTACATTACTTCTTTCTGATCATAT
>JXCR01148246.1:289692-306577 GCA_002079205.1 Phalaenopsis hybrid cultivar
AATCTCATATTCCACTTTTCATGTGCAACAAAATAAAACCTTAGTTTAATGAAATGGTGCTGAGGAGGATCTGGATTTGCATATATAGTCAAAGTGAACATATGTTCCGCATCCTAATACTGAAAATTTATCTAGGCTGATTTAGAACAATTAATAATGCTGCTGAAAGAACGTTTTATTGCTGTTCAGGAATTTGAAGTTTGATAAGTTGAGAATCTTAAAGCTAATGCTAAGCAAATGAAAGAACCGGTCATGTCAGAAAGGGGAAAATGGGGTATGCAAAACCTTTTACATATCCTTTAAAAGTACCTACTAGTTTGCTTCTCACTCAAATTAGTACAACAATAAAAGCTCTTTGGCCAAAGAAACAGGCAACTGTCAAGCAACAAATTAATCCCACATTTCCGTAACCTAGGGTGTTGCGGTTAAGGAGCAGAGTATTTCCCTGTAGAATAATAGTTCTCCATAGCATCCAAGGTAGCAGAATNCTACAAGAACATAGCTTGAGTCACTGTATGTGAACACTTGAAACACATTTTCTCCAATCTTCTTAGCTTGTGCATCTAACAGTTCAAAAAACTTTGATGCAAAATTTGAGTAGTTAAAAAACACATTTTGAATATTCAAATGAATCTACCGACTCCAAAAACACAAGTGCCAAATGGTGAATTAACCAAAATGTTAGTTATAGAACATTCTCTATGATCAATTCACCCATTAGACATAAGAGTGAATTCCTTCTCTCACAAAAATTTCTTGTGGTCTTACACATTCTTCATAGTTGCTTGCAAGTATTTTTCAATCAGAAGGAGCTTGATTCATGATAGACATTGGTCGAGGCTCATACTCAAAAATTGTCTCCACCATATGATCAAAACTCATCAACTTCACTGCATTTAAATAGATTCCTGTTTGATAGAATCATATGACTATACATAGTTATATCCCTATCTAATTCTTCAGAAATATCAAACACCCTCTCATTATGTTCTATAGAATTTTTTTTTTTTTTTTCTAACTCCTTGGTAAGCAAGCAGCACCTCTTTTTCACTTGAAGATACTTTCATATACTAGTAACATTACTTCATCCAGACGCACTAGTAAGACTTACAAGGTGCTCCTAAGCTAGAGATACACCTCCAATTATCATTTTATAACAATAAATACATGTGGAAAAAAGCAATAAACTTGAATTTCAACTTCGTGTATTTTCAAGTTCGATCTTCTCTTTACATTTGAATCGGTCATAAATAAGGTTTTTTTTATACACAAATAAATTATTAATTACACAATTATCAAAATAAATCTTATAAATAGATCATTTTTAAATAAGTTCTGGTAAAGATTAATCCTTCTTGTATCCAAAATAAGAAAACATGTTCAATTCAGTTCTAAAATTTAGTAAAAATGTGGAAATGAGTAAAGTCTTTCTAGCAACTTGGGATTCTCACCATAAAAAAAAATTTTAAATGTAATGAGCTTAGACAAATCACAATCACACACACGAAGTCAATGACAAACATTTAGAATAAAAGAACTAAGATGCCAGAAATTTGAATATCCAAGCCTCATGTCAATATAAATAGAAACATACCCTAAAAGTAGTCGCAAATACTTCCAAAGTCTTGGAGAATTAAGTCACGAAGAAAGATCCAAACTTCACATTAATACAATTAGAAAGCTTCCGCTGTAAGTGATCTATATTTTATACCACATTCAAAAAATTCACATCTAACGACACAAATTTAAATAAAAATTTTAAATTCATTACGAAATATAATTTTTTAAGACATGCATTAAGATTCGTTAATAATTATAAGAGACAAAAGTGGCCATTTCTAAAAATCACCATAATCAAGCTAAAAAAATAAGTTTTTATTTTAGTAATCTAATATTCTAAATAAAATAGAAATTATTGATTCCAGTCAATGCAAACAATAAATAAGATTCAATCTTATAGAACAAAACAATAATAGAAACTTGCTATAAAACAAAATAATAATAGCTAGACAATAAAGTAATAACAGAAGAAGCAAGCATCGAAATCCAGACTCAAACAAGGTGTGAATAACATGACTGCATCTGAATTCAAGCAAAGCTTGGCAGTGATGCCTACCAATTTGGTAAAGAGAAAAAAAATTGCAAATTTTTTTAGTCCTTCACTTGTAAAATTACAGGTCTAACACCCTGCAGTTGCATAGTCTCCTTCGCATGCTGAAGTCCATGTTGAATGCCATTATGGTGTCTACCTGTTCCCTTATGGTGTCCACCTGTTCCCTTGAGCTTGAAGTCTTGGTCTCAAACCATAGGTTGAATAAAAAGAATTCAATCCTTCATTTCATCCTGCAAAAATTAACCGGACCCACTACCAAACAGCGCCGAAACTGAACCCACTCTGGTGTTTTGTGACCCTCAATCTGACTCGCTTCACTTCAACGCACTTTTTGCATGGTCATCGTGCGACTGCGATGTGAAGCAAATCTCAGGCGCTTCAAATCACATCATACGAGTTTAAAATCATGGGTGATAGGTTATTAAGTATATCACATTCTACAGTGAAATACTTTATATTTAATATTATGTACATAATTTTGAATTAAAAAAATATCATATAACAACAAAATTGTGTATATAAATGAATATTATGATTGCCCGCATGTGTGAGCACAATAAGATTTCATGGAAAGTTTAGGCTTCAAAGTAACACATTTAAACACTCCAGAGTGTCGCTTCAGAATAGAAGATCCATTGGAAAAAAGTATCACTTGCTACATATTCATAACCAAATAATAGCAGTAGTAACAAATGCCCATAATCTCATGTTCCACTTTTCACGTGCAACAAAATAAAACCTTATTTTAATGAAATGGTGCTGAGGAGAATCTGGATTTGCATATATGGTCAAAGTGAACATATGTTCTGCATCCTAATACTGAAAATTTATCTAGGCTGATTTAGAACATTGACAATGCTACTGAAAGAATATCTTACTACTGTTCAGGAATTTAAAGTTTGATAAGCTGAGTAGCTTAAAGCTAAAATGCTAAACAAATGAAACAACCGGTCATGTCAGAAAGGGGAAAATGGGATATGCAAAACCTTTTACATATCCTTTAAAAGTACCTACTAGTTTGCTTCTCACTCAAATTAGTACAACAATAAAAGCACTTTGGACAAAAAAAAAAGGTAACTATTAAGCAACAAATTAATCCCACATTTCCGTAACCTAGGGTGTTGCGGTAAAAGAGCAGATTATTTCCCTGTAGAATAATAGTTCTCCATAGCATCCAAGATAGCAGAATTGTACAAGGACAGCAAGACGGTCGATAAACAAAGCTTATAAATACAACAACTTTGAGCAGGATAGCAGAAAAAAAGGCTAAGAAGTAATTACTGTAGACTGCATGCCGCACCAAAAAAAAAATGTTTCTGTTTAGATATACTTTAAAAGTTAGATGAAAAGTGAAACGAGTAATATGCGTTAAATTGAATGCATAATGGCAAATTGTTTAAACAAGTTATTGAAGAAAGCCTTTTCAACAAGCGTGTTCAAGTTAAGCCTGAACAAATGAAACGGTAAACTAGTTTAAATACAAGGCATAAAAGCATTTGCAAATCAGATTTTTAAAATGCATGAATATTACCAAAGACAGTGCTTCCATTCGTATCAATATGATCTTAAGAAATTTCTAAAATAGAAGAGAAACAATTATGCCACTAATCCATATTCCATCACGCAATTCACCTTTTCCATTTACCAATGAATTGAGATCAAATAGCAATACAGTTGAGTGTGAGTTTAAGGGAGGGCTGGAAAGGGTTTGAGTCTCAACCCTACAGCCCAAGTAACAAGGGGTCCCAGAAAGAATCAGGAGATGACAAAGGGGAAGGAAGTAAGAGAAGGTAAATGAAGATGATAGAGAAGATGGTAAAGGTCATGGAAGAGGAGCTGAAAAACAATAGTGGGCAAGCTATTGATCCAATATAGAGGAAAAGCAGTGTATAATCTAGCAATGCTTTTAAGTGTGTGTTTAGAAGAGGTTCGGAGAGGGGCTGGGTTAGAACAAACTTGCACTACGGCCTAAGTAGTAGGGAGCAAGAGGCCCGAGAAAGAATCACGACATGACAGAGGGGAAGGAAGAGAAGGTAGATGAAGACGATAGAGTAGAGGGCTACAAATCATGGAAGAGGAGTTCAAAAACAGTGGCAGACAAACTATAGATCCAATATAGAGAAGCAGTGTACGATCGGGGAGAAAGGGGAGAGGAAAATATCAAGAAGAGGTAGAAGTAGTAAAGGGAGACATGATCAACTTGCATTATAGCCCAAGTAGCAAGTGACACAACAAATAAAAAGAGGTGGCAGAGGGAAAGAAGAGAAAGAAAATAAGCTGATGGAAGAGAGGGGAGAAGCCGGCAATAGTGGTAGCAAGCTGTTGATCCAGCAATAGAGGAAATGAGTAAAAGCAACAATGGGTTTCATCTAGCTACAGAGCGAATGTGGAAGAGGAGAGGGAAAGGGTGGAAAGAAAAAGATCAGAAAGTGGTGGAAACAAGGAGACGGTAAAGGAGATAAAATATAGTGAACAACCAAACAAGTGGATGAGAAGGAAGAAGATAGGGTGGCGAAGTAAAAATCTCTATTTGAAAATACTAAAAAAGCTAAATCATTCAGCTGATGAGTGAGTTAAAGCTGGCACAACATATCCGGGCTCACAGGCTAAAAGGGCTAAATTCTCAAGCCAATTATCAAGGATGATTTACAAGCAAATTACTGATCGGAACTCATGTCAGCTCATGAGATAATTCAGCTCAGTTATATCCCTCTTGGTTCATCCCATCAAACGGAGCATCTTAAATATATATACAATAATTGACAGTTTGCTGGTGAGCAGTGGATAGATGAGAAGCTGCCTATTACTCTATTTGAAAAAAAAACATCAAAAGTAAAAATGTAATTTAAAACAGGATAGGAATCAATCAGACTCAAATTTCCTGAGTCATTGCAGTTAGTCCAATCTAAAGGAGCAGTTCAAGCATGAGAGATCCAATGTTTAAAAGATTTTCACTTCAGTTTAAGAGGTTTAGCATATTCCAACAAATGGAGCTGAAGATTAATATTTAGCTTAGTATTAAGAGCTGATGAGTCATCAAGTAAAACAAAACAAAGTTTCAAAGGAAGGTATAAAAGAAGAGCTAATATGAGCATATGTTGACCAAAGCACATGGTGCAAAAAAGGATGAACATAATTCAATCGAAATCAAGAATAAAAGCCAGTATGTGATTCAGCAGACATATGAAGTTAATAATAGCATCTGATTTACGAGATACCTAACAGGGTGTAATGAACTGCAAAACATTTGGCTAGCCCATCTGAATCCAATTGTTTTAAATCCAGACATAACTACAACCACTCATGCTATTCATGTATATGGAAGAAGAATTCCAAGGCAACCAAAACAATAGAAAAGTGCTTTGATGTGCAATTACTATCCATAAATTCCATTTACAGGCTGGATCCATCATAAAATTGTCACGATTATCATGCTATAATCATATGATTTTACTCTTCAAAAACCTAGTACTCATTGAAGGTATTAAAACACTAAAATCCATTTCAATAACTTCCATGACAAAAAATGGAAGGAAAATAGGTATATTTTGACATTTATAAAAGCACACAAGTCATAGTAAGAGCTTGAAAGAAAAATATAAGACAATCCTTAAATTTAACATGTGAAGTTCAGAATTGTAACTTAAGTTTAGCAGGTTATTGTCATGTTTATCATGCTATGATGTGCAACTTCTATCCACAAATTCAATTTATCCAAAGAGATGCTAGGTGCGTCCTAATATAGCTTGTTTAAGCCTATTATATACATAACTAACCCACTCAACAAATAATTCAAGCACAACACATCTAGGAAACACACTACTAGAACCACACAACAGTGAACCATAAAAAATATGTCATCTAGAACACATCAGTACCAGTATGAATACAGGTCATGCAATAGGAAGACAACTATTCACCAAATTCAGAATAAAACTAGCAGCATTAGATCATTAATTGAAGCTATTCAAATGGTTACCCTTAATAATTTGCAGATTGACTTGGAGGAAGGAGCAGAGTGATTAAATAAATTTGAGCAAAGCAAAAAAAATTGATTGATGATGCGAACTCACACATGTTGTAAGGTGGCATGGAATACTATGTTCCCAATGGCAAGTATCATATTTGAGATGTGAAGAATGCTAAATCTTTTCTCAAACCGTTGCCTTAAAGCATTTATAAGGCCAATGAGTGCCAAAATAATACAAGGAATGTTGGAGATAGTATTATAAAATTCTGCAATATATGAGGAACGAGCATAGTTTTCTTCACACAGCTCTGTTGTGGAAGTCACAGGTCCCCAGAAGCTTGATACCATGCTCTCTGCCATTTCTCCAAGTCCCTTTGATTAAATCAACTCCTCAGTTTGAAAGCCACATAAATAAAATCTAGCTCTGAATCATCATTACAAACACTGAAAAATAAATGCACCTGCAAGAACCATATAATAAATATCAAAATAATTGTAATATTCGTATGTCATCATAACAACATCATGCAGCCGCACGCATCGCAAAAAGAACAAGAGAAATTGATCATATTGAAGACTATCTCTCTTCTAATGAACATCAAGTCTAAAGTATCATTTTTAAATTGCCAAAAAAAAAAAATGAAGAATCATTAAACATTCTTTATAAAAAAAAATCATTGGATGAACAACAATATAGCAATAAGCATTCAAAAAAACGATTCGAGTTAACTCCTTAGCTTGCAATAAAAAAAGTAATCATTGAAATTTAAAAGCTAGAACCTTAATGCACAAAGAACTCAACCGAGAAGCTGGTCTCTTGCACACATCCTAATTTAGTCATAGACCCTTGTTATTTTTTTTAATCGAGTCAATCTTACAAAGTCCCACTATGTTTTTTTTTTTTTTTTCTTTTTTAAGCTTTCAAGATTTAATGCAATAAGTGTAAGTATATAATCATATGGGACTAAAATAAAAGCCAAAAGAAATCCTAAACAAAGATAGTTAATATAAAAATGAGAAATAGAAGGCAGCAGCATCAACAACAATTGGCATTTCAGATCATCAACAAACATTAAATAGGATATAAAAAATAGAGGCCAGTAAACAAGAACACTCCTTGTTTGTCTAACTCTTCTCTCATTGATTATTATCCTATTTATTGTGTGATACATGCAACAAGGTAGGAAAAGCTTTTAGCCACCAAATTTTTTTTAAATGAATTTATCGCCATCTTCTTCCTTTCTTACTTAAAGATTGAAATATCGGGCCAATTACACTAATTACTTTTCATTGCCCCTCTAATTTTGCAATTCACTGCCAACTCTATTCCCAAGTAAACTAACCATCACAGGATGATCTAAGTTGCTGCATTTAAAAAGCATTAGAGATTAATTTGGATGATCTTTCAGTTGATCAAGAATTATATGCTTAAATATTAGACTATTTGTAAAAGGACCGCATCTATCTTGCCGGCACAATTTTGACAAAAAAAAAATTAGAAAAGTTATGACCAAAGTTCTGCTCTCCAGGGGTAATGAATATGAGAGTCAGTTGAAATATAGTATACTAAAAGATGGTTCATTTTGCTCAATTTTCCATCGTTTTAAGCCAGATTTTAAAACGCTAGGATGGGGGGATTCATTGGTCACAGAAGATTTCATTAGTCAGAATAAAAATGGATGTATTTGAAAAGCATATTGTATGCTTAAAGAGCGCCCACATTCAAGCATGTAGGAAATATGAGGACCTAAAGAAACAAGCGCAACGCATTGAAATAATTTTATCCAGGAAATTTAATTATATAGAAGATCATTAAGGCTTTATTTAAGACAACATTCTCACTACTTTTCTTTTTAGATTAGTACCATCTATTTGGCTCCAACATTCCCGACGCATTTTAGAAACTTATGTAGTGAGAAGTTTCCTCCAAAACAAATTTGCTAAAATGTGGCAGCATATAAGAAAAATGTTATTCCACTTTTTCAAAAAAAAATTATGTATTTTTATAAAACCCACAGCATCTTTAAAAAAATTTACTTTCCTGAGCAATATGTATACCAATTTCAAACCTGGCAGAGGGAATAGCATGAAGGAAATATGAGGATCTAAAGAAACATGCGCAACACATTGATATAGTTTTATCCTTGAAATTAAATCAAGCTTGAAGTTTCTATATAAGTTGATTAAGGCTTTATTTGGGACAGCATTCTCACTACTTTCGTTTTAGATTGCTGCCATACATCGATTTGGCTACCACAATCCTAACGCTTTTTAGAAACTTACACAGTGAGAAGTTGCCATGAAAACCAAATTTGCTAAAATGTGGCAGCTTATAAGAAATATGTTAGTCCACTTTTACAAAAAAAATAACATATTTATAACACTCACAGCATCTTTATAAAAAAAATGCATTCCTGTAAGTAATGTTTATACCAATTTCAAGCCTAACAGATAGGTAAATATACAATCCTTTGGAGGAGGAAACAGCTCTCAGCCCGAATTTAAATGTCAATTTCTATCAAGCCTACATGAAGGATATATAGTCTTCATGAATGATATACAATTACTGTTTTGTTAAATATTTATAAGAAAGCTGCTTAAGCTAATCCTTCCTTTGTTAACCAGTTACTCTTCTTTGTATATATTTGTTTGTGTTGCTTACTTCCCAATAGGTTTGGAGATCTCTACATGGTATTAGAGCTTGTGTGCCACATGGCTTGTATCAATTGTTGCTGCTTCTCTGTCTACAAAATAGTGGATGCTTCCGCTTCATCAATGTCCGATTCTCCCAATTCCAGTGAATTGATCAAAATGAGCAAAGCATCCATTGCCACTTGCACTATGATATTTGATGCTAAACTTCTTTGTAGACACAGGTAGAGACTATTCATCAAATATCATAGTGCAAGTGGTTTCAATAATATGCCGGTGCTTACGAGCAAAGCATCCATTGCCACTTAGGTAATGACTATGCATCATTTTGGTTGTGCCTTGTACTCCTGAGCAAAATGACAATATTGAACAAAAGCACCGACATATTATTGAAACCACTTGCACTATGATATTTGATGCTAAACTTCTCTTTATTCTTGGGTTGACACTCCAACAAGCATTCATCTCAGTAAGCAATTGCCATCCTTAAAACTCGATATATGTTCACCATACAAATTATTATACAACATGACTCAAACTTATACCCATCTTAAAGTTTTATTCCACTCATAAATTCCAACACAAGCCCCTCACCTGTATATTTCTGGTTATGCTTCCAATTACAAAGGTTATAATGCTAAAATATCACACGGATAGTCATTACCTCTCAAATGAAAATTTTCTTTAAAATATCTTCGCTTATCATTCAATTGCACAAAATACATCCCCTACCACAATAACCTATATTCCACCAATAACACTTATACACAACCATTTCCTCTTCTACCCCGCAGCAATCACCAAATAGAGAACTGCCGCCAGCACTATAATCATCTCTATCTCCTTTGGTTGCTCCTGACACATCCCATTCTACAGATTCTTCACTACCTAACTCTCCAACTACTGCTTCTCCATCTCCTTAGCGCTCACCATTTTTGAATACTTCTCCACCTTACTTATGATTTCATCCTATGGTTAAAAGAGCTCAGATAGGGCATTTAAAGCCTTAAGGCACTATCTGTATGTTACATTCTATAATAAATCCTTACCCAACATGTTACACCAAAGCTAATAAACACACAGTATGGAAGAAAGCCATGTCCGCTAAATTTGAAGTGCTTCGATCCTGAGGGACTTGTGCACTTGCACCAAGCAATGTTATCAAGCACATTGCGATGCACAATGCTTTAGTTTTGCTTCAAAGCGTAAAGCGCAGAGCGAAGCGACACTTTTAATAAACAAAAAGGTAATAGATTGTATAAAACTATTCACGCATAAAAATATTCATGGGCAATTATAAAACATAAAATATGATTTTAAAAAACTTTATATAAAATAAAAAAGAATGTAGTACAATACATAACTTGAAGACAAATATTTAAGGTGAACCGGCAAATTAAAATTTTAAATAATTTTTAATAGCTTACTAAAATAATTAAAAATTAAAACATTGCTAAAAAATCTTATAAATCGGTAAAATCTTAATTTTAAAGCATAAATAAACTAATAAAGTCTCAAATTTCATAAAACAAGCTAAAGTAAATCATTACTTTCAATCATCTTTTTCACTTCTTCAGGTAGAATTTCTCTTCCTATTCTTCTTCTTTGTGTGAATAAATTTCATCTTCTCTTTGACACACTCAAAACACTTTGAAACAAGTTGAAAAGCCAAGCTAAACTGAAAAAAAGAAGCAAGCCACCTTCCTCACTTGGCCCACCGGGTGAACTTGTCAGGCTCCGGCTCCTCGCACCTATCCTTTTGAAGCAAAGAAAAAGAGGATATATGTCGAGATAAATTTAATCATTATTGTAGGTGATGCCCCCATTTTTTTATTAGACTAAATTTTACAGACCATCTTCGATCAACTCCTCTTGAAGTATTTTGATTCGACTTCAAATAAGATTTCATCACCAAATTGTTGCTCACCAACATCCTCGATTTCTCCAATCAACCCACACAACTATTATCAATTGAATCCAAACTAATCAGATCAATAATATCTATTAAATTAAATCTTCTCTTTAAACTTGATTGTATTTGATGAAAATAAAATTATTGAAGCACTTTTGATTAAGCCGATATCTTTTTTTCATATGAATCTAAAAACAATAATTAAAAAAAATGCATAAAACATATAAATTAATATTTATAAAATTTATAAATTATTAACATGCTTGAAGCCACTCTAATTTCTTTCATAGTCAACAACACCGCTAAGTAAATCCAAATATTTTGATAGCTAATTTTTGTAAAATTGGAGTTGATGCACCATACATCTCTCAGTAGTCTATTGTTATAATTATAATGTCCTGATAATCAAAAATATTTACTTAGAGACTAAAAAAAAAGTCAAAATAATTGATATGTTAATTATGTCCGGAGATTTTTTATATTTGTTGTAGATAGCATACTCATTTATAAAATGACCACTAACATGATTATAAATAAAACCTTCTTAACCTACTACCATTATTTTATTTAGATTTTTTACTAACCTGCTAATAATTGTATATACGTCGTAAAAAATTATGCGTCTGATTTTATCTTAAACTTATTCTTATAAGAGATTTATGGATTAAAATAATATCAAATTTGGTATAATTATTTTCGAAGTTGACACTTCTATCTATTATTAATAATACAAAAGATTTGCTAATATTTTTCATTTACTCTAAATGCACTACAGATTCAATCCTTGATTTTGTCCATTGCACTATAAAAATAACACATTGCAGGTCGTTTGTCATCGTTTACTAATTTAACATCTCGCAATTGAGCTTGTAACCATATATAAGAAGAGTTTTACTATAATTTCTGAAAATTCATAATACAGTGTCAAAAGGTGAATTAATTAAAAAAAATTAATTATGAATTATTCTCTATGATCAATTTATTCATCAAACATGAGAGTGAATCCCTTTTCTTTCCAATTTTTTACAATATTTCACCTCATTCATAGTTGACTGTAATTTTTTTTCCACTAAAAAAAAAATCTGAACGTGTGATAAGCTGGTGATTGAAGATCTGGTCAATGCTATATGATTGCCTCAACAATGTGATCAAAACTCCTCAACTTCGCTGTATTGAGAAAGATTTATATTTGATAAAATCACCTATCAATATATTATATAGTTTTTTTATATAATACTCTTATCCACATTTTCTTTGATTCACATTTGTCTCGTATCTTCAAGCAACTTCTCTTTCAGGTTGTACATCGAGTTTCTCATTTTAGATATGTTATTATTCTATGATCTAGATTTTGATATAAATGAGCTTTTACTACAATGCAAGGGCAGTTAAATATTTGTTTCTTCAACTTTCTCACTGTCTTCTATATTTTAAATTTTCTTACTTCTTGATAAGGGCAGTTAAATATATATATATATATATATATATATATATATATATATATATATATATATATATGACAAAGTGCAGTGTTCGATTCAAATTTTAATTTTGTATAATTTTGAATTGGATTTTCATCCTCGTGTTTGAATCGATCATACTTAAATTATTTGTTCATAGAGAAAATAAATTATTAATTAAAATTTATACATTTTCTATTCATTGCAATAAAAATTTAAAACATTTCAACTTTAATATTAAAAAGGGTATAAAAACAAATAATAATTATTTTTGTTCAAATATGACATGAAATATATAATAACAACAAGCCTTTATCCAACTGAGAGAGGTCGGCTACATGAATCCTTTTTCTCCAATACGTCCTATTGAGTGCCATATTTTCATTAAGTTCTAATAAATTAAGATTATTTTTTATACAATATGCCAAGTCTTTCCAAGTCTAGCTTTGCCTTTCTTAACATAAATCGAACCTAAAACATCTATTCTCCCACCTGGATCATCAGATGGTGGACGTTTAACGTGATCAAACCATCTAAGACGATTATCTCTAATTTTATCCGCCACTGGAGCTACACCAACTCTATCACGAATATATTCATTTTGCATTTTGTCTCTAAGTGTCAAGCCGCTAATTGCCCTAAACATTCTCATCTCGACAACACTTAACTTTGTTTTATGCTTCCCTTTCAAAGTTTAACATTTTGGGCCATAGAGCATTATAGGTCTCACCACCATCTTATAAAATTTTTATTTTGGTCTAAGCGGTACCTTTCTATCACACAATAGGCCCAATGCATTCCTCCACTTCAACCAACCAACTTGAATTCTACAAATAACATCTCCATTTATATCACCATCACTTTGAACAATAAACCCAAGATATCTAAATCGTTCACACATTTTAATGATTTGATCACCCATAGTTACAACTTTGTCACTAGAGCTACTACTACTAAAATTACATACATGTATTCAGTTTTAATTTTACTCAAACAAAGGCCCATAGTCTTCAATACAAACCTCCATAATTTGAGTTTTTCCTGAATACTTTCTCTAGTCTTAACCACAAGAAGGTTACCATCAGTGAAAAGTATAAAGGTACATCCTCTTGTAAATGTCCAGTAAGAGCATCCATAACTAAAGCAAAAAAATGTGGGCTTAAAGTCGATCCCTGATGTAATCCAACTGAAATAGAAAAATATTGGGTCAATCCTCCTTTTGTTCGAACACAAGTAACAACTCTAGTATATATATCTTTAATGACTTGAATACAAGTCATATCCACACATTTATTTTCTAGAATTCTCCAAAGGATTTCTCTTGAAACCTTATCGCAAGTTTTGTCTAAATCAATAAAAATCATATGTACAACCTCCTTATTCTCTATATACTTTTCCATCAAACATCTCAATAAAAGTATAGCTTCCATAATAGACCTGCCCGATATAAATCCAAACTGATTATGAGAAATATATGAATTAAAAAAATTAAAATAAGGTATTCAACTGCAGATGCTTGCATATTTGATCAAACTATGAGAGGGTTCAACAGTATTCCCTACATCTTGCTCCCTTGTTGTCAAATAAATTTGATTTTTTTATAAAAACTAATAAGGGAATTTTGATATAATTATAATAGAATATTGATGAAAATCTAAGACTTTTAACAACATCAAAGAATCAAAGTACTTGGCAAGATTGTGATAGCAGCGCGAGAAAAAAAAATTAACAAAAAATTTTTAATAGGTTGTTCAATGGATCCAAAAATTCAAGTTTATGAGTTGGGTGTTGATGTTTAGGTGTAAGATATATAGATACACCAGAATGGAGTTATATGTATTTAAATCTTTTCCCCCCAAAAAAATTAACTTTAAGATAATTAAATTAAAAAAAATCTGTTATTTTTATTGGCGTGTCACTAGACATTAAAAGAAAATATGTTATTTAAAAAAAAACTCCCCAACAAAAAAAAAATAATCGTTTGTCGTCGCGGTCGAAGCATCTACCATCACGTTCAAAGCATCTTTGAGGTCGAAGCTTCTATTGCTTGCAGTCGAAATGTATGTCAAGATGGTCAAAGGTCTCTTGCATTCGTGGAAAGTTTGAATTGAAGCGTGCTTCAAACTTAAGCTTAAAAATGAAATCAAAATCAAAATCAAAGACAATGCTCTTTGCGGCTCCTTCGAACAACAGACCAAAACTTTTAGGTTTTATTTCCTCTCGCTCATGAACCTGATTAAGGCGCTCGCTTTAGCACTTCGAAGTGCACTTACGATGCGAAGCGAGCGCTTCACACACCAATACCCACAACAATGAAGAGAAGCAGGTGACACCCGCTTCGCATCACATGTGAAGCACACTTTCACATGTGCTTTTAAAAACACTAATACCAAGATCACCCTGAAAAACTAATTTAGTGTGCAAATGGATTTGTTAAATCAAATACAATTATAATGGCATAATTCTTAGACACAAAGCATGATTAGTTGCACAAGAATATAAACAAAAATATGGTTTGGATTATTCTGCTACATTTTATCTAGTAATATTGCCACCACTTTCATTTGTCAATTCTTCGATTGGATGTCTCCAATGCATTTCCACATGGTCAATTTAAAGATATTGTGTATATATCTCAATCTATGGGCTTCCACGATCCACAACATCCAAATCATGTATGTCACTTGAAAAGCCTATTTATGACTTAAAATAATCTCCTAAACAAAATTTTGCTACCAATTTTACTCACAACAATATTGCTTCAAAACAAGCTAAGCCAATCCATCCTTCATGTATTATCATCAAGATGGTATCTCTCTTTCGATATTAAATTTATGTAGACGATATCCTCTCGACTAGCCATAACCAAGTAATATAGCTATTACTACAAAATCTACATAATATTTTCAATGTGGTTTTGGTGACTTCAATATTTTCACAAATGTTGTTATGTAGGAAACTTGTAATTTAAATGTTGGAATGAAAAACTAGAAGCCAGTGCTACTCCCATTGGTGTCAAACCTCAGTCATATACAACTTCCATTAGCTTCTACTCAAATATTGAACATTCTCGATACCTCAACGGTTCACTATAATATTTTACTACAAATCATCTTAACATTGCTTATACTATAAACAAACTATACCAACATGAACATATATAACATAATCACCATTATTGGCTTTTAAAAGAGCTATTAACTATATTAAATGTACTCTAAATTTTGATATAACTATTAGCTCCTCCGACAGTTTCAATTTTTATGCCTATTCCAATTCTGATTCGGCAGATGATCCAGTGAATCAAAAAAATTAACCAGTAGGTATTGTGTTTATTTTGGCAATAATCTATTCTCATGGCATGTTGGAAAATAGAAGATGATTGTTTGGTCTTCTACAGAGGTTGAATACAAAGTTTTGGCAATGACTGATATTGATATTATTTGGTGGTGTCATTTACTTAAAATAATTTGCCTACTAATTTCTAGCTGACCAATATCTCTTGTGACAATGTATCCACGATTGCTCTTGCTAATAACAGAAATTTTCATGTGGAAACTAAATATATTGAAACTAATTTTCATTTTATTCAGGATTGCATGAATAATAGTAATACCAAAGTTCATCATGTCAATACTCAAGATCCGTTGGCTGATATAATTACAAAACTTTGCTAAATGCCGGTTTCTACACTGCACAAAAAGTTAACGCTTCACGACATTGTTAACTTGAGGAGAGATGATGAGCAGGTTAGATAAGAGTAAGATAAGGGATCATCAGCAATTATTATTAGCGACTGTGGTGGTCGGTTGCTCCATCTATTGCAACCATCATTATATCCATTGTTAATATCTGCTGTAGATGGTTTACTGCCTCATCAGGAAACTTAATCTATAACAGCTTCTTCTGCTTATTGTTGAAACTTTCTTCAGTATATATTTTAGTCTACATGAATGATAGAGTTTAGCTGTTTTACCTGACAAAAGAACTGCAAGATAGCATAAGTAATGCATGTCCCTCTTAAACAACAGCTTCGACGAACGTACCGCATTCTCTATCTAAATTTTAGACCTCTTAAACTATAGAATTCAGCCATTAACAAAACAAAGCTTAACATAATAATAAACAACTTGAAAACAACAAACAGGTCCACGTAAGGGAGTGAAAATTTCTCAACGACGAAGCCAAGCAATGACACAGTCTAATCGGGGTAACCTTAGCGACGGCCTGCATCTCTCTACTTCGTTAGAACAATAAGCTAAGGGAAATTAGCAAATGCGGTAGCCTCAGGGCCTCCCTGATGGCACGCTGCTAGAGCAATTCAGCAACTTCTGTCATTCAAAAGCTGCTTTATCCAAAATCGCTCATTCTGTATGCGATGAAACCCAACCTCCTGCCACGGAGATGGTGATTCCACCAAATAAACCGCGCCAGATCCAACAAATTCAGCATAAAGCATGGCAAAACAGAATAGTTGGAATAAGGAGCATTGGATAAATCAATTAAAGCAAAAAATCGAGAAAGAACAATCAGTTGCATCCAGGGAAAAGTGGCAGTAGATCTCAAACAGAAGAATCAATAAACAAAGAAAAAAAGGGGAAGTGTTCCTGACCTGCGGGTAGGGCAGAGAGAGGAACGGAAAAACCCTTGCTCTTCTCTGGCCCTGATCCGTCTCTCTCCTCTCCAACGTGGTAATTGAGATTCCGCGAATCGCAGCTCGTTTTTTTTTTTTTTTTTTCTTTTTTGGTTTTTATTTTTCCTTCGACATGTTTTCTATT